>VXAA01006838.1:204395-233008 GCA_013399115.1 Anseranas semipalmata | reverse complement strand
GCGGCGGCGGCGATGCGGCGGTGAGCGCGGCGCGGCTCCCCACGGCGCTCCGCAGCCATGAAGTACAAGGTGAGGCGGGCGGGAGCGCGGGCGGGCGAGCTCCTGCTGGCCGCGGTGAGCCCCTTCTCCGCCGTCCCGAGCCCTGGGTCGGGGTCTCGGGAGAGGGGCGCTGGGGCTTGGGGGGGCTCTCCGGGGCCGCAGGGTCCTCGCGTTGGGGCGAGAAACTTTTTGCGAGAAATTTTTGCGTGGCAAAAAACAAAACGTGCAACTCTGTGTTTGAAAAAATAGGCAGCATATCCCTCTTCCCGCTGTTAAATAAAAGCAGGAGTTTGGACCTTTTGAACCTTGTACTGGAGTTTGTTTTGGGAGACGCAAACGCGGAGACTTTCCTCCTAATATTACTCTACTTAACTTAATTCTGCTTGATTCTACTTAAAAAATGTCTGGGCAAGGTACTGCATTGCCCACGGGGCATCAGATTACCATCCAGACATACCGTAATCTTGTGTGATTGGGGAAAAAAAAAAGGGGGGGGGAAGGAAAAACTTTCATTTCTCTGCCAAAAATAACTTGAGCATCAATGAAGAGGTGCTTTAGAAATGTCACGCACATTACATACTTACTTGGAGACTGACTCGCCTTGGAAGCGATGTCCGTCTGCTGGCCGAACTTAGGCAGAGTGCGGTGTAAAGGAGCCCACATCCCCTGACACGGGATAAAGCCTATAAACCTGTGCGGAATGAGATGGCTGAGGCATATATCCTAGGCAAATGTACACGTATTCTTATGCTTTTCTGTAGATCTCTGAGCTCAGCCCAGACTTTTCCAGATCTCTCATACCCAAACTTGGCAAAGCCTAGAGTTAGTTTTCAAAGCTGCTGTCAGTTATCTCGCAGCAGTAAGAATAGGGAAGGGAGATTGTTTGAGATACAGATAGACAAAGATACTCTGTAATTTTGGAAACTTTGATCTGGATCTGATGGCATTTTTTTTTTCCTTTAATTATTCTTCTTTCTCAAATAACTGATTGATTTAAAGTCTGAGATCAAATTCCTCTCCTGTCCTTTTCTACTTCCCCCTCAGACCAGTTGAGGCAGGCTTTATACCCGCTTAGAAAAGCTGTGCCTCCCACCAGAAAACGCCAGGCAATCGGGAGTGAAAGAGCAGAGTGTCATTGTTAGTCCAGACCTCATGAAATGCTTTCCAACTGTCCACGACTAAGCGGCACTTTGATCCCAGTGGCAAAGTAATGGTCCTGCATAGTTATAACAACTCCCTGACTTTTCTTGTCACCATCCATCCTTCCTGTGCTGCAGGATCCCAATTCCTATATAGCCCAGTGGCACCGCAAGAGTAGGAATTAATAAGGTAGTTCAAAAGGGAGAAGTCCTCCCAGCTCTGTAATGCTTCCTTTGCCCTGTCTGGTTGGAATGAACATTTTTGGTTTGAGGAGGTGATTACGTAATTCTAGACAGAGCAAACTAGACAAAGAAAGATCAAGCCTTTTTTTTTTTTAACAAAAAAAAGAGAGTTTTTGGCCTCAAAAACCTTCTTGTCAGACTAGGGTGTTTACTTTCCCTAGGAAATGTGAAGTAGTTACTTACACTGTTTAACTAGGACAAACATCCTTAGATCTACCTCATATCCCCAGAGCAGCATACAAAGAAATGACCTGCTTATTCAGTCTCCGATATTTTCTTTCTATATTTTCTTTCTTTCTTTTTCTATAGAAAAACAAAAGTCCTGTACTTTTTACTGTTTACAGAAAATCCAGAAACAGAGCATACTCATGTCCTGCCTGGGAACATGCCAAATCCTCAGGGGTGGCATAGCTTCCAGGTGCAGATTTGAGTCTATTTAACTGCTGCTGGTATTCTCCAGGTGGTGTTATTTTGGGGGCTGTCATTCTTTCCTTTCATTGTGATAGCCTATAAGACAAGGCCTCATCTACTGACAGGATTGAGGTACTTATTACAACTTAGAGTATTAAGGGTCGGACAGAACAGGAACTGACTTGTGTGAGAGACCCTGAGTACATCTCTCCATCACTCCTGGCTTCACTTTCAGTGTGACTAAACCCAGGGTCATTTCTGGTCTAGAGTTCTTTCTGCTACTCAGTCTGTTATCTTCTCCCTTTTTTCACTCATAAGTGTTTTGACAACTCGGTCACTCTGTTTATTCTTTCACCCAAGTTTCTTTCATTCTTCATTCCACTCTTTAAACATTCTTCTAAGATCCAAGTCCCCTGAAAAGCCAGTGGGTTTCAGCAATTTCAGAATTTAACCTTACATGTCTGTACACTTCTATCTTTTGCTTACTGTGTTTGGTGAAGATGTGACTGTAAACCAAGGACAGATTTGACCCCAGGTTCGGTCCTGTTTTTCTGTTCGTGTACAAGTTAAATACTGGAGAATACAAAAGTTATTCTAACTGAGCCATGGGAAGACAGGAGATGTTAAGCATAACGAATGCATATGTGTTGGTTGTTAGCATACCTTAGTCCTACTTGTCTGAAAGCTACTTTTCAGAAACTAATTCCTGTAGGGTGCAGTTGCATTATGGTAATGCCCCAGTTCTTTCTCGTTTGATGACAACAGCATCTTTTTGTGCTAAATCTCCACATACCACAAAATTGCATCCCATCAGGTCCTCAAAGGATGCCATTCCAGTATTCTCAAATTCAGAAGGTGGAACCCACCCTTTCAGGAACCAAACCCAGATCGTGATTCCAAGGATGAAGCATTTACGGCTGAAATGCAGGAACAGAAATGTCTGTGGGTTACCATGATCAGAAAAGAACATGGGTGGGAGAGGTTATCTCTGGCCAGTAATGCCAATGCCCTATCTCTGGCAATACAAGTGTGACACAAGCAAAAGAAGGGGACATTATCACAACAAGGCTTTTGTGGCTTGTTGGCTTTCACAAGCAAGACAAAAAAGAGGGGGAAAGAGTAAGGGGGATTTATCTGTTTACTAAAAGATCCAAACAGTTGGTGAAAGAGAAGAGAAAAAGAACAACTACATTCCTTACCTGGCTTAAGCCAAAAGGAATGACGTAGATGTAAAGTATGAGGTCTTGATTATCTATTTTTAGATAATTTGTTGGGCAAGGAAGAAACCTAAGTAAATAGGGTTTGAAATGCCTGCCATTTGTGCTAAGGCACAGTGCTGTAATATATAGACTTGATTACAATGCCTGCATGCCAAGACAAACAAAATAGTGTCACTGGGAAGAAATACTATATTCCCAACCAGAAATGCTTGTGAAAAGCTGCTTGTAACCCTGGCAATGAAAGACTTTAAGCTTTGGGCCATGTAAAGGGAAAAGAACTGCCTGTACTTTACTGACCAGTCCTCTTTGTTTTGTTTATTCCTCACACACTTTGTTTTCCTTTTTTTTTTTCCTTTTGGTATTTCAGCAATCGCAGTGTGACGATCAAACCTAGAAGTAAATAGGAGCTGTAGAACCTTGCAGAAGGTCATATTAGAGAAACAAACCAGCAAACTGAAAACTGTACAAGTTTGTGCTGTCTTTGTTACAGACATGAGTTTACAATGGAAGTTTCATGATTTTTCTCTCCTCTGTCTGTGTATGGAGGGAGATGGCAGAAGCCTAGCAGGGTCAGGCCTAATGACATTTATCATTGGCAGCGCTAGTGAGGTGTAGCAGTAGGACTGGCTCCTTCCCAAAGCTTGGAAAGCCACCATCGTTTTCAGGTTCCTGCTCTTCCCCACTGTGGCCTCTGCATGTTGCCCCCCCTGCCCTCAGGTAGACTTATGTACAGCTTATAAGTCTCCAATTTTGGGTCCAGTCTGTATTTGTATACCTAATGGAGGTATTTGCCTCAATACCTCAGGGTATTTGAGAAACTCGTGACAGAATTTGTTTGTCCTCCCAGAGACTTTGTAGGATAGCAAGATGCTGTTAATTCCATTTTACAGGTGGAGGTGCTGGGGCTTAGAGATGTTACAGGACTTATTTCAGAGGGAGGATCCATGACAGATCATTACAGCTAACATGCATGCACGTTAGCATACATACAGCATGCAGGTTTTTTTGCATGTTTTCTAAACTTCTGTGTTTTCATGCTAACAGCTGCTCATTAGTAACATAGCTGTAAGTCTGTTCATCCAGGACTGGTTGTCTAAGTTGTCTCTGTCTAGGAGTTCCCAGTACGTGATGGGGAAGCAGAACTGCTACATCAGTGGTCTTCCTTATATTTTTGATAGTTTCAAATCAATTTGACCCTAGATAGTAGAAGAGGCATTGGATGTTTAATCACCTGGGGGTTTTACTTGCACTTTTAAGAGCCTACTGAAGATCACAATCACATTAGACTATTACTTTGCCTTGAGGTACTGTGAGGCGATGTTAATCCTTCCAAACAATGCCGTGCTATCTAACGACTTGATCAGAGGGGGCCCCACCAGATCAGAGAGCAGAACTGCCTAATAGTAAGGCTTCATAGAAACATCTCCTGCAAAGGAAAAAAATCAAGTACAGGAGGAAAGTTCTGCAGCCCTTCTAAAGCCAATAATTACCACTTTGCAGAATACAGGCTAGCATTTGGAGAAGTCGCCTGAAGTGTTATTGTGAACTCAGCATTAACTGTTGGACCACAGTTCGTAACACTGTGTACGGAATCACCTTTGGAATCTCATAATCTCAAGCGTGGCAACAGTCAGGTTAGAAAAGATTATACGTGCACTGATATCTTATCACTGAACATTGAACTCCTACGTGTGGTGTCTCAGGTGAAGTTTATGTGATTGAATTGCCTAGTACCTGTTGCTCTACAACATTACAAATACCAGAGTCATTGCAGTAGGGCCAGGTGTGACTGGTGACCCGAGCAAAAGTTGAAAGGAGGAAATTCTGAGTCACACACAACCTCCGTGCTCCACTACTGGAATGGGTGTGCTGTTTGGCTTCTTTGGCCAACTTTAGAAACGGTAAGAAACAAGAATCCTGTATTTGTCTTCTTGCAAAGAGCGTGTGCCCGTGGCAGTGCTCTGAGAGAAGCAGGCCCACATCCTGCTCTTGCAGGGAAGGAGGACGTTCCTTCAGTGTCTGGAAACAGCCAACAGCCTGGTGTCTTTCTGCATGCAAAGACTAGAAAAACATGATTGAAACATAGGGCTCCTTCCATGTCTCACTGCTATTGTCAAAGATGCGAGGGGCATGCGAGGACTTGAGTATTGAATAGACTGAGCTAGCAAAAGTCACTTTTGTTTTGCTTAATTTCTTTAGACTAGTTTATCACAGGTGCTTAGGTACTTAAGTCCTATTGATACCAGTAGGAGTTAAGCACATGCTCGTCTCTAAAATCTGGAGTTTAATTTCCTTTTTAAAGTGATATAAGGACAAAAAGCAGCATACACAGGTGTCTACTTTAGCTGTGGCAAAGGTGGAGAACCTGCATCTTTGTTCCTATTTCTGGCTGCCCTTGATGAAGAGTAATAGCTGAACTTCTTGAGAGAGCATATACCTCTAACAGCCCACATTCAGTGACATTTGGAATCATAAATTTGGAAGCCACTTTTCAAGGCACTTCTTTATGTAACGCATGGTCTCTGAACGCCCATGAAAGCAGTGGACATTCATCTGTTACAACAGTGCTCTGACTGCCAAAATATGCTTTATAGTTGGTCTGCAGTAGGATTAATCAGACAGTCCTCTGGGACTGTACTGCCAAAAAATATTGCTGAATACACACCATAAATATTTGTAAGTCAGGCTACTGTTAAGTAAAGCTGCATTTAAAGGTGCTCCTTGCTGCCTGTAAATGACTGCAGCTCTCAGTATCAGTGAAGCTGGGTCTCTTTATAGCAATAAAGAGTACAGCCCTTGAATTTTGCTGCCTGTCTATCACAGGCTGCTCTTGGCAAGTGACCTTTTTCATTTGCCTGTTGGTCTAGACATTACAGTAGTGGAAACTGTCTTAATTTTAAGGAGTTCATTTTTCCACAGCAGATTTGGACGTAGCTTGTGTTTGACAAGAAACAGGACTGCTAAAGCTATAGTTTGCAGTCCTAGAAACTCAAGTGCATAGCATGACAAAAACTGTTTATTTTTTTTTTTCCCTCTTTAGGGATGAAGCCTGTTCCTGTCTTTCTATTTTTGTGTTTGTTTTAAGGACACTTCATTCACAGTTAGAGTGGATTAGGCTGCCAGGGAAAGGAAGAGTAGTAAGAATGGGTTTACACTACAGAAATGCAGCCAGCGCATCAGAGGTCCTTTCTCAAACGGGCCACACTCACAGCAAGGTTGAAAAATTTAGCAGGAGCAATAATGTGAATCATTTGGTCACAACAAATCTCAGAAAATGCTTCACTATAATCTTAGGACTATATCTCAGTTCCTCCAGTGAATGTCTTGCTTAGTTGAGGGCAGGGGGAAGAAAGCACAGACCATGAAAACTGTGATTCTCTTTAAAGGATTTTTTTTTTTTTAATCCGAAGAGTTAAGTGCCAAACATCTAGAAGTATACACTGTCTGTTTGACATGCAGTTTGCAGTAGGTAGGTTCATGAATGCCTTTCTCCTAGGGACTTTACATCCAGATAAAATGCTTAGGGTAATAAATCAACTTTTACTGTTATAGAAGGGCCTAGTTTACGAGCAGATACCTTCTCCTTTTTTTCCCTCTCTCCCTGATTATCCTGCTTAACCTCATTTGCAGCCCTTAAGCTCCACAAACCAATCTCTCATGCAATCAAGAATACAGTTTAAGTTTTATTTCAATTTGAGAATAAGGCACAGTAACTATAGCTGGCTAAAACACACACCCTTCTTGCATCTCCACGGGAATGTTTCCCTAGAACATGTCAGCTTGCCAAAAATCGAGCTGTGCTGGGATTTTGGTGACATTTCCTTGACTTCTGGTAAGTGCCCAGTGGTCTGGAGAAGACCCTGATGGGACCTGCTGAGCCTTGTCTGCTGGCCAGGCCTGCCTGCCCTGCAAGTGTGTGATCTCCAGGCAGCTCTGGCTTCTTGTCCCCCACTGGGCTGCAGGCGGGAGCATGGGGACACGAGTTCCCAGGCTCGTTTTTCCTCAGTAACCCGGACTCTTTGAGGCATCATCACAAGTTGAGGCTGCCGTGTGGTTACCCAGATGGGTGACGGTGAAGGTACAGGGAAGGGCGGCTTTCCCTTTTGTGGAGAGCCTTTGGAGAGAGCTGGGAGAAGAAAAGCATGTCCCAGTTCAGCTAAGTTTTAAATCTTAAAAATAATATCTCATGCTTTCCAAAGCTGGAGACATCACACAACAGTCTGTGACAATACCGAAGTCTTAAGTCTACACAGCTATGGTTTCTTGACAGTTGAGCTGTGATTGTTTCCCCAGATTGTTGCATATGGAAGGGTTAAATTTGGGAGCAAGGGGTTTTTCTAAGGAAAGTTTGTCTGGAAGAGGACTGCTCACTAACGCCAGAAAACGGAAAATTGAGAACTCAAAACACAAGTTTCTGGATTCTTTCTTTCCATCCTTCCTTTTTTTTTCCTTCTGCTCTATTCCTTCAATTCTTACACATTCATCATGCAATCTCCTTTCATTAAGTTTTTAATTGCTTGCCTGAGGGAAAGAGGTTAGGTTTTCCACATGCTCTTTGATTTTGATGTACTGTGGTTTAATCACAGTGAGATCATATTTACTCTAAGGCTATTGTTTGCATGCTTTATTTTTTCCCTTTTTTTTTTTTTCCTGTTGATGTCACAGAAGGCACACAGCCCTCAGACAGATTTGAAAAGGCCTTTTAAAGTCATGGAGCTAGATCACACCCTTCCTTGGGTGGGGGGAAAGGAAACTGGTTACGAGGGTAAAATACATACAGAAAACTCTGTGAGTTAGGTGTGGTGGAATTTCCCAAAATATCAATAGGTTTTGAAAGTAAGAAGTCAGGGGATGTGGTTTGCGTTCCCAGAAAGAGCAAAGAAAATGGGATTTTAGCACTCCAGAAACTCGGGGGGGGCAGAGGAATAAGATCAGGATATGTGATCGGTGGATCGCTGCTCTGCCTCCCTGTAAATGTTACTGTCACTAACCATATCTGCCTTCTATGATGGCTCCAAACCAGGGTGGGTGGTCTGACAACGCACGAGCAGAGTGCGTTAAGCTCACGGGTGTTTCCCGATGCTGAGCAAAAAGTGCATTGCCTCAGACAGGCCCCTTGCTAGCCCGGCTGTGACCTGTTCAGTCCTAGCGCGAAGGGCCCAAAGGGAGGCCCAAAGGGACCAGTGGGAGGGAGCCGCCGCTTCTGCTGACCCCCCCACGTCCCCTCTAACTAAAATCAAATGAGAACAGCCAACCAAACAACACAAAAGAAACTCAACCAGAAGAGGCAGAAGAATGCCATCCAAACAAAGAAACAAAGCGTAGCTTGCTGTCCTTCTAGCCAGTGTAGAATTATCATTTTATTGCTCTTAATAGATTCTGAACGAGAGAACTATGTTTTCGACTCGCTTGCCCGGTTTGAAATGTCAGGCACAGCAAAAAGCAGATGCACTCAGTGTGGAACAATGAAGTATTTTATTCACATAGGCCAAAGCTTCAGTGAAGATATCATGCTCCAATCTTCATTTTCTCATTTTCCCTTTTCGTCCCCCCCTCCCCAACTCTTCCATCACTAAGAAGCTGCCCTCATATTACCTTCTTTAGGATTCATGTGTTTTTGGATTCCTCCCCGAGTTGCAGGTTCACTGCTCTGCCTCAGTTTTGCAAAGTACTTTGCTGACTGCCTGCAAAAACCTGGATACATGAATGTCTCCTATTTGCTTAAAACAGAGCAGCTATGGTGAAACAAAAACTTGCTCAGAGTTGAGAGCGCTTGGTCTCTCACATGTTTACGTTTGAATCCCAGTCTTGGAAGAACTGATGGACCACATCAGCACCTTGAGCAGGAGCGTGAAGTGCCTGAGCCCTAGCTGGTCTGCTGGCTGATTGCCTGCCACCCCTCCTGGGTGGAATATCGTGCCCGCAACAAACAACAGCGAATATATCCAGAGTATGGCAGGCATTGTGCTCTCCTTCGGCTTACCCCAGTGTGATCCTGTAAGGAGGGGACACTCCCATTTTTCAGCCTTGCTTTCTGCATAACTGGTCATGCTATCAAAACCAGCCCAGAGCAAACTCCTCCGTTCAGGCCTCTTGGGCCAGACAGGGGCTGGGACAGCTCAGTGGAACACTGAAATAAGACACTTGCCTTTCCCCTCTGCAGACCCACGATTTTCCACATTGCAGCTTCCAGACAGCTTGGCATACTTCAGCGTGACTGGCAGCCTCTGTTCCAGAGATGCAGAGGACCAGACTGCTTCTGAGGATACTCGGGGTGGAAGAAGACCTGTCCTTATTAGGGCTCTGCTCAGGCTGTCACCTCATTGCTCGCTCTCTCATTAGCTGTAAAGTCAACCTTCCAAATCCGTGCATGGAAAACTGCCTTAATTTCCAGCCAGCAGGACTTGTAATTGTTTTGGCTAGTAACACTTGAGCAGAAAAGTGTCTGCCCTAAAACAGAGCTTGTTTTTTGGTGGAAGAAAGCAAGGGAAAGCTTAAAAAGTACAACTGTGGCCTTTGCCTGTATAAGTCAATGAAACATTACGAGCATCTGCAACCAGGCTCCCTCTTTTGTCATTAGCTGTGAGCCAAGGAAGCTCACATTTCCCAGACCCGCAGTCTGAATTGGATGCTAGGGACTTCTCAAAGCCCTTCTGCTTGTCCTGCTGAAGCTGTGGTGACAGCAACACCCTGGTGGTGCAGCAAGCTGTTTCATACGTGTTGTGGTAGCATTTCCTGCTTCCTCTATGTAGCTGTTGACTTAAGATAAAAAGTTAAGTACCTGCACACAGCTTGCTGCTGGCAATCAGCTGCTACACGTCTGCACATACGTGGGCTGCTGTCGCCAAGCAGCAAGGGACCATTTTGCAATGCATTCCCCATGCAAGTGCTGTTCTCACTGCCTTCTTCCACGTCAGAGGAGAACAGCAACAGACGTTTTCCAAGGCTGAATGTCTTATTCTGTGACCTTAGTCAGCTTGTATTAAATAGCCATTGTGAAAAGTTGCTTATTGTAGCTGGACCTGTAACCTACCATGCCTCAATAGATTCCCTCCTTGCCAGCACAGCACAGTAGATTCTTGATTTTGGGGACAGTGATAGGGAGAAGTAGAAGGGGAGATGGGAGCTAAAAAGCACCAATGTTAAGCTGTCCAGTGACTCTGGCGCTGAGGCTTTTCTGTCAGAAGGTGCGATAGAGCGTGAACTTCACCCTACTGCTACTGCTTATAGTCAAACTATTTCTGTCAGAGTAAAACTTACTGGATATTCAGATCAGTTCTTCATTCTCAAAGGCAAATCATTACTATTATGCCTACTACAACCATACAAGGTACATAAATGCTTAAGCTTACTGTGGAACAGCGGTGATTCATTTTAAAGAAACCTAAAGCAGAAACAAGGGGTAATGAAACCAAAAGGAGACAGGAGAATCTTTACAAAAATACTCTGTGATGGAGAATTAAAAGCTATCCAGCCAAGATGAAGCTTCTGGTTTGTGCACAGGCACGCCTTTGGGGTGTCTCCCCCACCTTTCCTTCCTTTGTTGCTCTCTTCCTTCCTTTTCCTAAGCTATCGAAACATAGACAAGATGCCATTTGGAGTTTTAAGAAACAGTTTGTCCAATGGTAGAGAGGAATCCCACCCTTTTTCAGATAAGAACAGAAGTGATTTCCCTGGTTCTGTTTGCACATAAACTCCATGCATAGGAAGCAGTAATTAAAACCAAGACAAAGAAGAAAAAAAAAAAATAACAACAACAAAACCAAAAAACCCCACAACACACCCCACAAACCAGAGTAGGGGGGCAGTACGCACAAGCTGTGTTGCACCTCCGAGGGAAGCGACTGAACTCGTGTGGGCTTATGGTTGGCCGAACCTTTTCCTCGGGCGTTCATTCACGGCAGCGCTGGCGGAGGAGTCAAGTCAGCAGCTCTGCACGAGGAGCTTGGCACCGCAGCCCTCGCTGCTTAAGGAGCCCATTGTATTTAATCTCCTAGCGTGGCATTTGTTATTCCTGTGTTTACTTCCACGGCTGCGCGCACCTCACACGCTCTCGTTACCCACGTCACTGGCTGTTTACTCTAACAGAAGGAGTATGTTTCCGCCGCGCTCTTTAACTGTTCCCTCTTGTGCCACTCAGCCTCATCAACAAGCAGCCTTTTCATCCTTCAGATCCCAAATAACTGAATTCTGTCAGTTCCCTTTGGTGCAGGGAAGGCTAACCAAAATAGTTAGTGTTCTTCAAAGTATTTTCGTGCGCCTTTATTCAGCTGCAGGAATGTTAGCTATTGATCTCTGTAGGTTTAGGAGAGAGGAAACACCTTTGACTGGTCTATGATAGACCTCAATCAGTCTTTATGCATCTCAATCTGGCCTGTAATCCCTTCTGCATCTGAGAATAAAAATAGGTTACAAAGTTGTTTTTTTTTTTGCTCCAAGTACTGCAGGTAGGACAGCTGACAGCTTTCAGGGCAGCATCTTTTGCTCTCAGCCAGGTTTTACTGGGACGTGCATCCTGGACTCGAAAGAGAAAAATCTAAGGTGTGCAGAGAATATAAATTGAGCCTTTCCAGGGTTTATCTAATGGACTTATAACTGGCATTACAAAAAATATATATATATTAAATAGAAGTTTCAAATCCCAATTCAACTCCCTTTACCAAGTGAATCCTTGAAAGCTTTACTTTTGTCTCAACCAATGCAGAAACTTGGGACCACGGGCACTGTAATCTGCATATAATCTAGAGAGTATCCATTTCAATTTTTGTTCTTTTAGGCAGAGTTTCTGACACAAGGCTCAAGACAGTTGCCTTTTCCTGCAAGATGCTCCAGCTAAAATCCCCAGGAAGCAGCCATTAGGGCCAGGCTCCCTTCACTTTGACCTGGTGATGTCTGGCATAGCAATTTTTTTTCTTAAATAGAAGACTGAAAACTCTTTTTTTTCCAGTGATTTTACAGAACACTGTATCATGCAGTTAACTGGACTGATGGAGAGCAACAGAGACTTCCATCCTTAATCTTACTAAAAGAAGGCCGTAACAGCCTGTAAGTTCATTTTATGAAGCACAGCTGATTTCCATGGCAAACCAAAATTTGTCCCTAGGATCAGACCATTTCTCCCCTGCCATTACAGAACTTCAATTTGTAGTTCTGAATGTGTCGCCCTTCTTTTTTTTCCCCTCATTGTATTGAAAATATAAAAGGACTTTTGTGCAACTTCCCAGTTGCCAAAACTAGCTCCAAGACAAGTTTCTCATCAGCCCTTTCTCTATTGCCAGTTTGTTTAGGAAATGGCTGAGTTTTTTTAGCACTTAGTCATGCAAAAAGGTCACTGCTGTGCCTTTGCCTTCTCATCTCAGATGTTAGTGCTTATTTGGTGCTTACTTCACAGATAAATGAGTAATAGAACCAGGCCTCTAAAAGCAAGTCCAATTAATTCCAGATACCCCTCTTCTGTGTCTGAGCTGATGGAGCCAAACAGAGGGTACGTTGTGAGGTGCAGTCTGATGCCCACCGTATCCCAAAGTTATTCAAGTTTGTCAAATCAATCCAGATCAAGTGTTGAGAGGTGTCTTTGATCAGGACTTCTTTCTGCGTGTGGAAGAGTAGAGACTACCAGCTCGATCACCGCAGCAGGTTAAAGATAGCTGTGTGGTTTTCAGAAGCTTTCCTTGATGAGCTTCTGTGGTGACTATTTTGTTTTTTTCTCAAGGCTGGCTATGCTGACTAATGAAAGCATCTGTGATACTGTTCCTGAAGCTCACGCTGAGAAATCCTGTGAAGGAAGAATGGAGTCAGGGAAATACTCAGAACACAGAAGGTTTGCTTAGCATGAACACCGCCTGTGTTGTTGGCAAGCAAGCAACAGGATTATTGTTTCTGGTCCCAGTGCTTGTTTGGAGGAATATGTTGCTACTTTACTGCTCCATCAGTGAGGGATGCTGGTGGCATGACTGTGGGCCATTCAAAAGGCCTTGGGAAAATTGCTGTGAAACAAGTGGCAGCCAATTAGTATAATTCACATACTGGTGCCCAAGTTAACACTGACAACAAGAATCTGAAGCTATTTGCAGCAAGGAAGTTCTTGAAGCACATCCAAAGAGTATTAACATGCTGCACGCCAGGTGGTGAGAAGGTCACTGGGACAGAGATAATGAGGAACTGGAAACAAAATTCACATGGGAATTTTTATCTGCTCTAATTCTATCACCATTCCAGGCTTTGTTCTGAGAATGCTGTAGGAGCTAATCATGCATTTTAAATACCCTAAACCAACGAAGTATGGAAGAATAAGCATTTATCATTTATTTAGCCTGCACATTTTGTGGACCCTCTGTAATCTTTGTCCTTCTTTAAAAACCATCCTGTGCAAAAGCCCTGTTTAAATAGTTACACAGGCTGAGCTAGTCACATTAGTAGATTTCTCCTGTGAAAGATACATTTGAAAGAAATGTAGAAAGATAAGAGATTAACTTGAATATTCATACTAGACAGGAGCTTTTCTTTTATGAGCTCCTTGGGTTCAGCGTAGCAGCAAAGTTAACACAGGAAGAGCACAGACGTAGCATTTGACAAGAGACCACTGTTTTTAACGATGCTAAGGAATAGTTTTACAGTTCTGCCAAGGCATGGGCAAAATTGCTTTGTGCTTTATCTCTATTCACATTTCTCAGCGTTGTTGACTGATGAGCAGAGTAGATTTCAGTCGGAGAGAATGGTGGGCCCCCAGTGCTGCTGTTTACATGGGAGCTCAAAATGGCAGTCCTGCTTTTCCAAGCCAGAGCTTAATTTATACTGACCTCCCTAATGATGCTGATGAAAAGCAAAGCCAATGTTTCTCATACATTTGAAAGCTGATCCCCCACTCAGAGAAGAGAAAACTGATCTCATACACCCTATTTCAACACCACATGTCTTAGGAAAAACATATTCATCTACCTTTTATGTGACATCTGAGCTTCCCCTTTCTCCATCGACCAGCTTTCCCTTCATACAACCTCCTGGTTGTATGCTATGCTTAGAAACATTGAACTGAGCAAGGTCAAGTGAGGTCTGCTGTCCTGATGAAGAACAGAGATTATGGGGAATCACCGGTGTTTATCAATGGGAAAAGATATAACAAGTGGGGGATAAAAATAGTTTTAATATGTCCAAGAGGTAGAAAAACTAAACTGTACTTGCCGCTATCCCTTTAACAGAGGAAAGATAAACCTTCAAGGCAGCTGCAGAGCCTATCTTACAGTGGATTAGCACCATTTCAGTTTGTGTATGGCATCCAAATACTTTAGCTAGAACACTCCAGATACAGGACTCCCTGTGTTTTTTCAGGTGCTTACAATTAGTTTATAGCTGTCTCTGCTGACTGCCTTCACCAAAAAGCAGGCAGGCATGGAGCAGTCACTGCCAACACGTCTGGAAACATCCCCAGAGCCAAGAAATGAAACATCCACGACATTTGTGAGGGCTCCAAGAATGTCAGTACGTACAGCCTGCCTACTTTCCATTGAATACCTAAGCTTGACCGATAATTCGGGACTGGATGTGCCACACAGGCCTGCAGAGAGAGAGGGAAAGGAGCTGGTTCAATCTATGAGAGGAGATAGCACTTTTCAGTAGTACACCTGTACCTCACAGACCACAGGTCTACATAGACTCAGTTAGCTTGAAACTTCTTAGCAGAGGTACTGCTGGTAGCATAGCCACAGCAAAATGGAGCTCAGGGCAAACAGCAAAACCTGCCTGAAACACTAGGCAGATGCCTGGGAGTAGAGCTGTGTGAGGTTTCATATTATTCCAAGTGGAGCAGTAACAATATTCAAGCAAGATGCATATAAGAACGCTTAAACTATGTTGACACAGGCCACAGACACTCCTTGGCTGCCCTCGGAGTCCTCCCAGGTTGCATATTGCTGTGGTCTATGGTAATGTTTGGTACCTAAATTCTTAACGCTCTTTGACAAAAGGACAGGCCCACGTAGACTGGTACAGCTTTCCCCATGGCAAAGCTATGAGTCTAGCTGGGGTCCAGTTATTAGTGAAATAATGTTCTCTTCAGGATTTTTCTACAGAGAGCAGGGCTCTAAGGAACCTTGTCCTTTGTTTTTTTGTTTGTTTGTTTGTTTTGGGTTTTAGTGGTGGTGGGTGGACGGGGAAGCTTTTTAACCTATTAAGCTAGTGCTATGCTGTGCCATCAAGGAAATTTGCAGAAAGAATGAGAAGGCACAGAGCTACTTAACACGAGCATCATAGTTCAGAAACAGTGACATTTTGTCAGTTTGTATTTTAGGCTGGTTTTTCCTCACCATGTGATCCCCAGATCCCTGATTTTTAAGGAGTCTGCAGGTGTTAGCTAAGAAAAGCTGTCCTGCTGTCATTATACTAGTGGAATCTGCACCTCTACTGGAAAGTCTTTTGGGACCCTGCAACTGTTTTGGTTTACGTTGCTTGGAATGTTGTTCAAATTTCATTTAAAATATCAGCTAGCTAGCTGTAGCAGTACACAGAGCATACACATGTTTATAGGGAAATTGATGTCAACAGATGATAAGGTTACAAACCCAAGGTAACAGGAAGAGCATCTCAGAGCTGAGAGCAGAAGTCCCCTGAATTCCCATCCTTTCAGGCAAACAGACCATTTAAAGAGCTTCTCCTGGACCTAGTATTACTGGAAAAGCTCTCACTTGCGGTGTTGCTAATGCAGAAGCATCTCATTTCTCCAACTTGGGAAAGAGGAATCCTGTGTTATGTTGCATCGTTTTCTGTGTTATTTTGGTTTCCTGCACACTTCTTTGTCAAATTCAGTTCTTCTTTCTCTCCACCTAGAATGTGCTTGAAGTTTTAGAAGAAAATTTTAGCTTCTTTGTTCATTTGTTTTTCTTCTTCTTTCTCCACAGAATCTTATGGCAAGAGCCCTGTACGATAATGTCCCTGAATGCGCAGAAGAGTTGGCCTTCCGCAAAGGAGACATTTTGACGGTGATAGAACAGAACACCGAAGGCCTTGAAGGATGGTGGCTCTGCTCCTTACATGGCCGGCAAGGCATTGTTCCAGGTAACCGTGTGAAACTTCTGATAGGTCCAGTGGTACAGGACAGCCCTTCTGGCCAGGATACGTCCAGTTCAGGACTGACACATCAATCCTTTAACCAACAAAAAATCTATCAAGTGCCAAGCTCACATGCTTCAGCACGGGACCCTGTCTACCAGGTGCCACCTTCGCATCTGAATCAGGGAATTTACCAAATACCCACTGGTCATGGGCTAGTGGGGCAAGATATTTACCAAGTGCCACCTTCCATGCAGAGATGCCTCGATGGTCCACCTCTGATTAACAAGGTACGTGCATTTACTTTCATGTCATAGCTCCAAAGCAGGTCACTTGTGCTGACTGCCAGTGATGTGGTTAATGTGTAGTGATAGCCTGTGGACTTAAGATATAGGAAGGGTAAATAAATAAGTTGAACTACCATTTGCTGAGCTACTTACCCACTCCCTGCTTGTAACTTTACTGCTATGGGAGGAAAAGAAAGGCCCAGTTCTTAATGGCTTGCTTAATGCATAACTCAGTGGAGCATTTTGGGGCTGTACTCATGCTGCTGCTAAAGGTGAGGGAAGTATGTGATCTTGTGTCCTCACAGGCTCCCTGAGGAGCCTGAAGCACATCTGGCCTATGGTACTCTTGCATTATATGCTCAAAAGAGAGCTGCTGCAGTGAGATTAACTCTCCCACAAGTTAATGAACAGTTACATCATCTGCCCAAGTAATTTTTTTTTAATTAAATATGATGTACTGCCTTGCTGGAGAAGTCCCAGTGGGTCTAAACTACAAAGAGAAAACAATGATTGATGAGCCAAGAGATACTTGGAAGAGTGAAGGAGCAAGAGGATGATGATAACGAGGGATGTTTTAATAACGAACCTAAAGTGTCTAAGAATGCACTTGATTATCTATAGCTAAATGCAGATTTCTTGCTTGAAAGTGGGAGCTGCAACAGCTACCCGGTGCAGCGATTGTTGCAGCAGCTGAGAGTTGAGAATGAGAGACATTGCATTACATGGGTCCCACCTTGTTCCTGTTGTCCATCTCAGGCTCTCCTCATCTCCTATCATTCCCTCATTTTACCTTTGCAGGTAAAATTGTACACAGTACCACCTATGCAGGTGGCAGCAGGGCCTTGGTGGCTGAAAGGATTAGGGAAGGTGTGTCTGAGTGAGGAAGGAGATTCTCCTGGCCTTCCAGACTCCTTATGGCCAAGCCAAAAAGAAGTTGCCCTACAGTCCCTCCATTCCCAGCTCAGCAGCTCTGGCAATTAGCATCTTCCTTACCTTTAGAGCTTAAAGTATAGTATTTATACCCAAATTATATGCACAGATGGTGTCTCTGTCAGGAAGTTCCTGACTAGTTCAAACTTTCACCTCATGGTTTATATTGGCAAGACAGTCTGTTTTGGGTTGTTCTGTTTGTTTGTTTGTTTGTTTGTTTGTTTTTAGCCCCTAAACTCAGCCTTTTTCCTATCAGGCCTTTGGAAGAGTTCTTCTAATGCTTTTATTTCCTTGTTAGAATTCATTTTCATTGATAAGAATAAATGGATTTTTTTCTTCTGCGCAAGAGCAAAAGATCTGTGAAATCATTCCTGGTGAAGTTATAGGAGAGGTTTGCTTGCTCAGCTTCTCCACAATTATGCTTTATAGAGCATGCAGGAAGATAAAATGAGCAAACTGCACTTGCTACACAAGTAGAAGTATGATCTTTGTTGGAGCAATCCTGTGTGTTTTCTTGGGAAATCTTACATCTTCTCTCTCCTCTTCTCCTTTGCCTATAGGCTAGGTACAGTTAAACCTTTTCCAGGGGCAGTATAGTTTACCTATCCAGAGTAGCATTTAGACACCCCCCAAGGTAGTTAGCAAACACCTGGCAAGAAGCCTATTGATGGGACAGCAAAGGAGATCACATTTTAGTGTAGGTCTGCATGGAACAACCCAGTTCTGCATGGAGATGGCTCAGCTAGCCAGCTGAGGCCACAGAAGATGCACCATACCGCAGAGCTGCACCAAAGTCTGTTGGGAAGCCCAGGATATTAGCTCAGACCAAGTGCTGTGTACTGAGCATCTACTTTAGTTTTAGGACCTGGCCTGTCTGAATGACCACTAGCGTAGTTCACGCAGTGTAATAAGTGCAAAAAGTAAGGCAAAAGTGTAAACCTGAAAGGCAAAACCTTCCAACTACATGCAAAATCTCTTTGCCTTCCCCCATGTCCTTTTTCCAGCTCCACCAAAACTAATAGGACATTTTGCATAAACCTGGATGCTACACGGAGTGTGCTAAAACCCTAGATACTTTGAGGGAATTGAAACAGAGATTTCAGTTAAGTGCAAACTTCTTGTTGAGGTGCAAAAATCAGAGACACTGACACACCTGTTTTCCCTAAGTTTCAGCCCAGAAATTTTTCAGAAGATTTGAATATGCATTTTTCTGAATTCAAGTCACCTTCTTTAGAAAACTAAGACCATCTATTTGGCTGACTTATAACTCGTTTCATTTAATTCCTTGCAAGTTATGAAAAGTCGGCCGTGCTGCACAGAAACAAGTGGCTACACTGCCCACTGTAGAATAAACTAAATGCACATTTATAAAGCGGTTTACCCTCGGCAAAGTAGCTGTCAACTTGCTTAGCAATGGCCAATTCTTGTTACTCAGGACGGGATTGCTTTAATCCCGCCTTAAAATTTATTTGGCCTAAGAGCCCTGAGTCTCAGTATTCAGTATGTGTTAGTGGCAGGCTTGCTGGATGGCAAAGCTCATTCCAGCATCCTGCTTTGATTAGAGGCAGACACGTGTCTAGCCCCTTGGAATTCTCTGTTTTAGACTAAGAAGAGTGCATTGGGATTGAAATGATGACAGACAAGAGAGAACTGTAGGTTTATTAGTAACAGCAGAGTCTAAGGCAAAAAGTAAAGAAAATACTCCATTCTTTATCATCCTAACCTTGCAAAGCTGTGTTTACTGCTATGCTAACCAAAAACAGCTGCTGCAACTCCCTGCTAATGCCTTTGTGAAAGAAAAAAACTAATTAGGGGGAAGACTTTAGCACTTGCCTCCTTTGTCTGAGGAAACAGCCTGTCCCCAAATCCTCCTCTTCTAGGGATCACTAAAAGCAGTCCTTAGTATTAAGGAAAGTTGGAACTCTTGAGCGTTTCATTTTGGGAATCTTTGCTTTGACTTCCAAAATGATGAATATCTTTTCTCAGACTTGTGACACCTGCCGAAATGGCTGAAGCGAGCCATTCTGCTTGCTTCCATTAGCAGAAACAGCTGGTTAGCAAGCTGCGTGTCTTGGCAGAGCTATGGAAGTTAAAGGGTTTTTATTTACTACATGCTCATCATACGTGTAGGCCTTTTCATAGCAGTAGCTCAAGAAGGCTGTGTCCTAAACACCATCCTAAGGAGGACCAGCAGCAGTTTCTATCCTATCCATTTCCGTGCACGTTTGCCTGTTTTCTTTGTGCAAATGTGTGGTTTGGCTGCCATACAAGTTTTACAGGCAAAGCTCAGGAACTGCTGTCAGGCAGGAATTGTCTAGCCTCAAGTAACAGTAAATCAACAGCAGGCATGTTATAAAGCTGTGTTGAGGTAACACATCTAGTTAGCCAGAAAGGCAAAGCAAACCAAAAAGGAGTCCTGAGGCAGGTAATTATAATGATGAATTGATTCTGGCCAGGCAAGTTGTTGACAACAGAGCTCTATCAGCTTCTTCTATCAAATAAAAATACCACCTTCTAAAACTTACCCTACAAATGACAGAGATAATGAGGGATGGTTTAAAATTAGCCTTGCTCAGCAGCAAGCTTTTATAGCTGTGCTGCAAGTTCAGTCACAAAACAGTTACAGCTCTGGGTGTGAAGAGCATCGGAGGAGCACAGGGATACAAAAACTGTATCTTATGCTTTATTCCTCCCTTCTGTGCTCAGCCCTCAGCCTTACTTTCACTGCAACCAGCAAAGAGAAGGAACCTTCAGACAAATCTGGTATTCAGGAAACCTGGGTTTTATCCTCACCACAGACTTCTGCGTAGTCTTGAGTGGAGTCTCTGCACCTCAGTGATCTCATCTGCAAAACATGTGGGGGTAATTATAAGGGAACTCATTCTGTGCAGACTGCTTGGAGAACATCCTTTGGGAAAGGTGCTATCAAAGCACAAAGTGTCTTTTGCGCCTGCAATTACACATAGCTTTCCCCAGTTTAAAGCTCTTGTGCGAACAAATGATTAAAGGACATCACCAGCATAATTTAAGTCTTCTCTTTTTCTGGTTCAGTGTTTCTCTAACTGATCTGCTCTGCTGTCCCTGCCATCCAGAAAATAGCTTTGACCAAAAGTTTAAGGGAAATTTTTCCTTGTTGGAAAGCCATCGCGACGAATTCTGAAAGCTTTCCCTAGGAACCAGTAGCTTTAGGGAGAACTTTTGGTCAAGAGGAATCAGCACAAGACAGAATATGAGGCTGACGCACCACAGCTGTTCAAGGAGGGAAGCGACTGCTCTGCAGTGGATGTCAGCCCCGAAGTACAGCTCCCACAAGGCACAGAGTAACTCAGCCAAGCAGAGATTAATGCCAACTTGGAACACATCAGCTTTGCTGTTGTTTGTTGGTTGTTTTTTTTTTTTTTTTCTTTAACTAGAACTCTACAGCTCAGGAAACACTTAGACTTACCCACCTTTTAAAAGTGGATAAAGCAGAATAGGAAAGGAACTCATATTCACCCAAGAACATCCCTGGCCTATTTCCAAGTGTAAACACGCCCTTGACGGATCAAGACTGTCACACCCCAACATCCTGTGATCTCCACCTTCTTCACAAGGTCACTGCCTTCAGGAGGTGTAGGTAAACCATGGCTAAGGGAACAGACCTGTTCCTTGATGGTCTTTATTTATGTTAGAGTCATGTTGGTTGAACCATGAGAAAGTGGAAACACCACCCCACAAGTAGCACCACCCTGACTGTTCTGGCACAGACTTCAGTGGCAAAAGTCAGTTACCCATGTTGTGACGTTTTTCCTTCCAATTAAACAAGTACTGTCTTAGCAGGGAGGAAACAAATGGCTGCAATGTAATGTTTGTTCCAGAAATAAGCCTGCCTTTTCTTTATCATCTTTTTTCTTGCCTAGCTTCACCTTTATGAAGAATGAAAATACATACATTTAGCATATGAAGAGCTATGTGTAGGATGGCAGATACATTGTGTCAACAAACTACAAAATAGTACATATGCTCCCTTTCTTTTTTTTTCATAAAAAATGTATTTACATTCTAAGATAATGTCCCCATTTACCCTCGAGTCTAAAATGCCACAGCTTCCTGGGATACAGGTTACTTAAATGGCCCAAGCAGTCATCTTACAGTCCATCTTTTCTTTTACTTTCACATTACAAATGCTACTTTTCACATTACAAATGCTACTTTTTTCTGTCCTTTGTAACAAAATATTGCTTCAGTGTTAAAGTGCTGAACCCACAACAAATTTGCTGAGTGCAGCAGGAATTGTAACACGTACCTCAACACTCGGTGCTCTGTTTCATGAAGTGTGCTCTAAAGGTTGAAATTCTCTCAAATTAAATGCAAACTGAATGGTAAAAGCAGCTCACAGCCACATCCTTAGATTTGGGAGTTTCTCTTGTAACTTTCTATGTGAAATTAATAGGAGAAATGCCACTTTAACTGCACAGGCTTTATATCAGTAATCTATCCTCAGTAGTCTCTATGAAAACCACTGAGTGAAGAAACCCTCATCCACAAGTCAAAGTAAGCAGTAGTTAGTCACTGATGTGATTTGTAGGGAGCTATTTTAAGAAAAAGACTACATTTTATTAGGCTGAGTAAACCTATGAGCTCAACATTACTCCTTGTTTCTCCCTAAGCGCAGGGCTCCTTTTAATCAGTTCTATTTGTAGACCAGAGGCATGCATTTTTTCCCTGTAGTATCAGAAAAAGGGCCAGTCCTCCAACCTCATCCAACAGATGAGCCCCCCAGGAACACAAATCTGCCTGCACAGGCACAAGGGCAGGATCAAACCTTAGCTTTAATAATAATAATAATAATAATAAAGAGAAAATGTAAGCTTATGGGCTCTTTCTTGGTGTTTAGAACTAACTGGATTTTTAGTTACATCTGAAAACCCACTAGGCAAACACTAGGTTTGGTTGATTTAAATATCCGTGTAAGTACCAGAACCCAAGAAGAACAGCAGTCGAGCATTTTAGAAAAACTTGAGTGGAAAATTGATTATTCAAAAAGTGAATCTCATGATAAGGAGGAAGTGTACTTTCTGAGATGGAAAATGGATGGATGAAGACTGGTCTTTGACTGTCAGGAAATGTAGTTCTATTGATAGCTACAGGCTTTGCAGGTGCTGGATGATTTTGTAGATATTTATTTCAGCAGAAAACTAATTAGCATCAGAACGTCATAATTTCACATCTGGCATGAAATGTTTCTTTTTTTTTATTTTTTTTATTTTTTAATAGCAGTGTTAATGTTGTGTTGTTTTTTTTTTTCTTCAAAAAAACCCTAAACCTAAATGAAGCTTTCGACAGAAACAGATCATTAGAATAGAATCAAAGCAAACTTAATGCAATTAAATTCTTAGGAGACAAAAACCTTCCATAAGACAGTCCATCCGTAATCCCTAAAGAACACTAACATATTCCTGTTGGGTCTTATCATCACAACGTTTTTCATATGCACAATCAGACCTGTCTGAGGTCTAGTCTAATTATTATATTAATTGCATCCTTAATTGCCTGTTGCATTAGCATCTGTTTAAAAGGAGTCTATACCTCCCATAAACTTGCCAAAACAAGCTATGAAAATGTAAACACCGGTTAGTAGGAGAACTTGTCTGAATGCTTGCCTTGAGAAACCCGTACAAAAATAGAACCAGAATATAGCTTATGAGCCAGAGGACCTCTACCAAATTACATTGAAATTCTTCCTGCTGGAACTTTTCTTTGCCTGCTTCTCTCAGAGCAACATGATTCTCAACTTAAATGATTGAGGGACACTTCCGCTACTTCTGCTTGTGTGTACCCATGAGAGCACTCCTGTGGAATTGAAACTGGTGGTGCTTCACCGCAACCATTTTTTCCCCCCACTGGGAAATGCCAATTTGCCAAAACTGAAACTGTTGACAGGGAAGAGCCACTTCTGAGAAATGTCTCAAATAAAGAAAAAATATTTAAAGGGAAACTAAAAGTCATTGAAACACCTGACTTCAACATTTTTCAAGTGAAGATTTCTCCCTCCCCCTCTTTTTTTTCCCTTCCAAATTTCTATTTAGAAATTGAATATAGGAAGGAAGAAATAACAAGGATGAATAATAAGAATAATGAGAATAATAAGATGAAACTCCTCGAAAGAATTAAAACAAATAGTTTGGACAGAACCCAACTGATTTATTGTGAGCTTTTCAGGATTTCGTGTCATTCACAACAGTAAGACCATTCTCTGCCCTCCCTGTCCCAACACCTTGTATTCTCATCTTTGTTCTTCGTTTCCTCTCATGCTCCAAACATGCCCTAACTTTAGGCTTCTGTCTTTAAGAGGAGACAGTCATGGTATTACCAGCATAGGAAACAAGTGCACGTGTTGACTGGTTCTTCTTGTTGGAACCTTTCTAAAATGGGAAGCCTAGTTAGACTGGGATGGCCAAAGCAAGAAGCTGCTTCAATTATTTATCATGAGCAAGATCCCAAAACACTGAAGTGCCAAGTTTTGCCACGAGCTTTTTATTAATCAAAACTTGTGCTCAGATTTGATCACAGGTTTCCAGAGAATGCTTTAGCAAATACACATACTTCTGCACCAGAAGAACTTACCACACAGTAATTTTGGCAGATTTTTTTCACCACAAACATTTATTTCAGCACTCCAGAGTGCATGACTGTTCTATCAGCAGTACCGTAGCACGTCAGCTCTTTAGCCCTGTTGGCCAACACATGCAGAGATGATGACATCAGTCTGTCTTAAACGAGTAATTGTCATGGGGATGGCACTGGTAAAACTCTTCACAAGTGTATTGGACAAGTATCCTATTTCACACTTCCCTTGAAAATGCTGATGATTTATTACTGTTACATGCTGCTCTTCTCTGTTGTTCTCCTCCTCTCATCTCAAAAGTGACACATCTTCAGAAGTGTTGGTTTGGCTCTTTCTTTTTAATCACATTTTGTAAGCAAGAATGACTCTGTCAGAAGCTAGGAATACCCCTTCCCAGTCAGCCTTGCTATTCGAGGGCAGCCAGCGCCAAGCCTGTCCCACTGAAGCAAGCAGGAATGTTGATCATAACACAACTGGCAGAAAACCCTAGAGCTGATGTGGGTGAGAGCAGGACCAAGTCATGAAAGCATCATTAAAATAAATAAATAAATAAATAAATAAATAAAATTTTGTTAGTGACAAATGTGTTGATCCTTTTTCCACTTTGTACAGCTTATTCAATAAGGTCTATAGGAAGATGGACCTTTGTGTCTGCATGTAGTTTGTGGTCATGAACACCAGCAGCAAGCAAAAATTCAACAACGTAATCCAGAACTACGGCTGATGCATACCTGCACCATTCCACTGCACGTAATACAGCCCTGTCCTTTTATGCTAGTGGAAGCTTAGGTCATCCGTGTGACTCCATAGCTTAAAAAACAAACAAAACAAAACAAAAAAAGAACCAACCCCCCCCCCCAAGAAAAAAAAATACAGTCACTTGGAAAGTAGATAAACCTGTATGTTAGATATAGGAAAAATACAAAACTGAATAATTGTGTAGAGAACCTACTTTTGTGGGCTTGTTAATGGAAAAGCTTGCACCGGGAGTTAAGAAGTCATGATTAGGCTAGCTGCAAGGCAGCTTTCTATGCCCGTATCACCAGCAGTTCATGGTTTGAATTGAGGCCAGCTTGTGATTTCACATTTTTTGTTTCAAATCACTTTCACCTCTTCTGTTTTACATCTTCAGGAATCACAACCACAAACTTGTATGAATCTGGTTGAAATAATAGGACCTCAAAAGGAGAAAAAAGTAACATTGATTTTTGTTACTTGTTATTATTTGCATTACAGTATCATGTTTTTTTGTTTGTTTGTTTGTTTGTTAGTTTGTTTTTAAAAAGCAAGACTGGGAATCTACTGTTGAGGCACTCCATAGCCACATCATAAAGTTTATGTCTAAAGCCCTGAGCCTTCAAAGTTAAGCATTTTTAATTTAACACACTGTAAGTCAATGACATGGGGACATGCTTCAGCCCTGAGAGCACATACAGTTAGAGCAGGAAAGCAGATCATCATCATCAAGGGTCACAGACAACAGATGGACATAAAGCATTGGGGAAAATAAGCAGGCATTTTAAAGATGCATGTAACATCAAGAAACAAATCAGTTCTGTGTCAGGGTAGTATTTGTCACATATCCTTATCTTCACACATCTGAATCTTACTTCTCAGAAAATTCAGTGGGGAACACGCGGTTAAAGACAGCCTGCACAAAAGCTGCAGCGTCACCGGCTGTGTTGGTACCGCATTTCCTTCTGCCACAGAGTAGGGCTGGTAACTCAGCCCAGGAAAGAGAATGCAGTTGTTTCTGTCGCTTTCCTTTTGCCTTGCAGAAACAGTTGGGCTCATAGCACTAGAAAGCAGCTCATAGTTGCAGCTACAAACCTGGTGCATTAGAAGAAGTGCCTCTACAGGCTTCCTCCCCTCTTTCAGCTTCTGAGCCTTGATCAGAAGCTCTCCAACAGCTCAGTGATGACAGAAAACACTACCAGAACATTTTATATTGGCCTGGTGGTTATCATGACTCAGGTTAAAATAAAGCGTTATGAGTTGATGATCCTAAGACCTATGGCAACTCACAAAAAACAAACATTAGTAAGTACAAGCATACATTGCACATGCGAGAATGAAACCACAACATTTATTTCCTGACAGCTGGGAAACACATTGGGTATCATCACGGATAGCAAATAAGTAAGTTAAGGCTACTGCTTCATAAAAATATTTTTGCTCATTTTTTTGCAGCAGACAGTACTGAGTGATATGATAGGTGTTATTGTCAGGAAATGAATTATCAGTCACTGGAAATCTTGATACAGCTTGTAAAGGACAGGAGAGGAAACAGTATCTGTTTTCTGTAAAAGGGACAGAGTTTTAGCCAGCTAGCCAGTTTTTTTCAAATACCCATCTTATCTTTAGGGACACTCTTTTAAACACAACCTTCTTGCTGTACCGCTTAAACACATGAAGCAAAACAGAAAGAAGGGCTGAGAGGTGGCTCACTGTCTGACCCAGCATAGTTCAGTGGCTCAAAGAGTCCAAGAGAGAAGGGACCATTTCCCCCCCCGCCCCCAATCTCTCACTCTCCTATAGTTTTCCCATATCCCTTTGACTGCCTCATTTTCCTTACAGATCTAAGCCCAGGTAGCTGTTATATATATACCTAAGAGGCTTGGGAACAAAATTTCAACAACTGTGGAGTTTTACATTAAACAAACTTACAGAAATACCTGACAACAGAACAGATACGTTACTTTTCCTTTAATTACATTTTGATTCATTTTTCCTGTGTCCAGGCTTTAAAATGGACCCGTTTTATGCACTACCACTTGGTCTTTCCCAGGGCAGGACTCCTTCCAGGGCAAACCACAGCTGGTTTTAGCAGAGCCAGGACTGACAGCTGCGATTTGCAGCAGCTTCTGGCTGTAGCTCATGCCCACTACTGGGAGTTACCCATGGGGTGAAGAGGAGAGCATCATGGGAGGAAAATATTTCAGTGCAACTCTTCCTCCAGATTTAAAAATACATATATAAGATCTACCACACGTGTCTCCTCTTTTTCACCTCTGAAAAGCACTGATCTATTTTAAAAGCTGTCAGCAGGGGTCAGTTCAGAAGGGTCTTGGGATTAAGAGGCCATACTGGGAAATAGCAGGGTGCCCTTTCCAAATCTGCTGTCTGCCTGTGATTTGGGGCAAGTTGTTCAACATACCTGTGCTTCAGTTTTCTCACCTGTAAAACTCAGTAAAGCCTATTTCCCATCATTCCGCATATCAGGTACTGTGGTTCGGGGGAAGAGGCTGAGTTCTGCCCTCTACGGTATTACTGCAAATCCAGAGTAATTCTATTGGCTTCTATACATTTATTCACCCTATGTCCTCTTTAAACAATGTAAACTACACTTCTGTGCATCTGCAGGAAGCGCAAGAACTGTCTTGTGGCTGCCTTAGTTATGAATGTTCTCTGTTATAGCCTAACTTCCATTTTAATCCTGGAAGAAATAGAATATTTTTTTCCTTATGTTTAAGGAAGAGAGTTTTAATGAACCACAGGGCTGGATATTTTGCAAAGTACATGCACGTTCAGCTCTTTTTCTTGGTCATAAACACGCAATTGGCATGGAAAACACCCAAGTAATTGCTTTTGGAAGAGTATGGTCTTCAGCAAGAACAGAACAAACTTTCTGTTCAATTGTCTTTGTTTTTCAGTACTGAAAGTTTAAAGTAGGCTTATTCCATGTGTCACCGGAGCCAAACCTGGTCCCTGTTAGTTGCTCTGCATGGATTAAGTGGTTAACGATGTTTTGAGAATGTTGGGCTTGATAGTTTGTGGGAACACCATCTGTTTCCTTTAATGCGTAAACAAGGAAAATTGCTGGTTTGAAATGCAGGATTATTTAAACTCAGATAACCACAGGCATTCTTGAAAGAGAAGAGGTAAAAGGAAAAAGAATTCTCTTGTCATCTGAAGATCAGTGACATTTGTTGGGAAATAAATCCTTAAGTACCAGACAGGGCTGCTATCCCTATTCCACAATTGAGAGAAGGGGAACTTTTCTTTTGCAGCCATCTCCTTCCTTTTGAAGTCCATCTTCAAAACTAAACTTCTATCAAACACGCAAAACCATAAAAACTGGTTTGACAATGTGTTGAAAGGGCTGAGCATCCCCTTCAGAAGCAGAAAGTTCATTTAATATATTTATGGGTGAATACCCCAAATCAAAAGTTCCTTCTGAAAGTACTGGGGTTGGTGGCTTTCTTACGTCATCTACCCAGCTACCTCCCTCCTCCTCATTTAGAAGAAGCTGTGCAGCACCATGTCCTGGCTTCCCATGTGAGGTTCCAGCGTCTTGGGTGACATGAGAGTCAGAACAAATGTTCCGTGTTTTCATTTCATTGGGCAGCATGGGTATTCTTTTAATTACTATTACGAAATGTTTGCTCAAGCTATGTTTTGATGATGAGCAGCTTCTGTTCTGAGTTGACTAGGAACAAGCAGTCCAGCAGAAGGCGTGTTTAACCTAGTGAAAAGTGTTGGAAGGGAAGAGGAGTGGAGGTACAACAGGAAATGTTCTTGTACTCAGTGCAGAGCGTATCAGCGTTTGTGGGGAATTTTATGATGAAATCACTCAGAACATGTTGTTACTGGAGAATAATCCTCCACACAGGAAAACACACCTGAGTCACTAGGAGAACAAAGTTGTCTTTCATATTATCAACAAACCTTGGTTGTTGCTGGGTGCTGCTGT
>VXAA01006838.1:161803-204387 GCA_013399115.1 Anseranas semipalmata | reverse complement strand
TTTTTTTTTTTTAAACTGTATTTTCTGTCTTTTCTTAGAGCTATTTCAGAAGCCTAAAAAGGAGCAGACACAGAAGCCTCAGGCATTTTTATGTGGCAAATAAATGCCACGTTAAATACAGTGCCCTGCTAAGTGCTGCCCTACAGACAGCTCGTGTCTTATGTCCACACTCAGCCATGTAGGCAGGATGGACTCATGAATACCCAAAATCAGGCATGTGGTGTTTTAACCTCTTACTGCCTTTGACGACAGCCAGAAGCACCCAGAGCCAGGTCTTGTTTCACCCAGATGAAGGAGTGACCCTGTTTGACCACTACTTCAGCTTAGTCAAGTCTGTCAGTGCAAAAGTGTCAAAAAGCTAAGTGAAATTGGCTTCCTTCATCTGACGAGCCTAGCTTTAGTTTAGGATCCCATTGCAGCACCATAAATAAAAACAGCAGCCTTGTAGTTGCTGAAGCCTTTCATATAGCATGTGGTATGCCAGCCTTTTCTGAAAAATGGGAAAGGTCTCTAAGAATGAGCAACAAGAGTAACTGCAGCTGCATGACGCTACCGCTATGCAAATGTTGAAGAACTTGAGGTGCCATAAAGCTTCTACAGAGGTGCTGTGCGCTGTCTCCGTGGGCAGGTCAGCTGCAGGACTGGAAGAAGCATCACACGTCTGAGGCCTGGAGGAGAACTGGTCAAATTTTACTTCTAATTTAGATTTAGGATAGAGTTCAGCTGCTGGAATAGATCACAGCTGAGCAAAGGTTTGTAGGGATTTCAGACTGAGGAACAATGCCCATCTTTCTGGAGCCTGACACGGCCTGGGCCTGCGGGGCAGCACGCAGCAGGTAAAGCAGAGCTGAATTTCAGCGGAGCGCCATTTTTCCCTGCTCCCAAGGCTGGTGCGGGGCCTCTGGCTGCATCTCAACAGCGGGCTGTTTTTTTCTCTGCGATGGTCAAGCACTCCCCTGACATGGCAAGCAGCCTGAAGCCACAGTGTTCATGGTAGCAAAAGGATTTGTGGAGATGGGCTACACAAGAAACAGCCCTTTGTCTTTACTTTGCATTGTCTGTTCTCCTGGAGGATGATTTTTAAAAATCCAGTGACTCATTACTGAAGCAAGGCTGTGGCTGTAATTTTGGGACCCCTGGAAGGATCCTCTGAGTAAACATTGCTTAAAACCAAGTCCTTCTGTTCCTAACCTGGTTGGAAAGTGTTTGACTGGCAGCACCCAACTGAAGAAAAAAAAACAGTGCGAACTGTGCTAGTCTGATCTCTAGCCCTCACGGGCAGAAAAAGCATGAGGAAGAGATGTTGACATAAGTTAAAAGTTTCTCAGGCAAACAACATAATCCCAGTATTACATGAGAATGGCCTGGGAGGGATAATGTCTGGAGTGCTCCATTATGGGAAACTTCCAGTAACTTAGGGGAGAACTCACTTTAAAGTTTTGCCTGTAGATCTCTTTTACAATGCAGGAGGTGTCTCTGGGGGAAAGGAACAGTCTGTAATAAATTCAATACATTTTTAGATTCTTTTTAAAAAACTCATATGCATTTAAGCCCTATTAATCCCACACCCACTTCAGCAGGAGCTCTCTCACAGGCAGTGTACTGACTTAGCGCTGCGGAGATCAAATCACTTCCAGTTCCCATCTTCCCTGTCCTCTGATGCTAATTCAAGGAGAAGCAGCTGCAAAAAAATGCAGTTTTGCCCCACCTGCCAGACGTGGCGTTCCTCCCACACCTAAGGCATACATAGTCGGAGCAGTGGCTGGTGCTACAGGGCACATTGCCTCAGGCTACTCACAACTGAATCAGACCTGTACTCAAAACTGGTATGACAGTCACCACGGGGGAAATCCAGTGATTGTTTCGTGGTACGGTGCCAAAAATTACACAGCAATGTTTGCACAGCAAGGGAAAAGAAGAAAAGCCTGCATTGTTAACGGAGCAAAGAGGAGGTAGCAGGTTAGCATCAGGGAGTTTCCCTGCAGACCTCAGTCAAGCAACACTCACAGTGAAATCTGGCCAGGATGCTAGGATTTCTTATAGCCAAAACTGTTGTGGGATCTTTACTGAGCACGTGGTCAGAAACTCTATTTTACATCGTGCATACATTTCTAAAGATAGTTAAATAGCTCTGGTAAAGAATTCTCCCCAGCTGAGCACAAAACCACACCTTGTATGGGGCTATGTAGTTTGTCATTCTATGCCTTCAGGTTACCCTATTTATTTTTTTTTGTTGGAGCTAAGTAGCACCGTCAGAGGTTAAGATGTCAGCATTTCCACTATAAAACCAGCTCTTTCTGGGGGTTAGGTAACATCTTTTCTTTTATACCACACTATACTAAAATCCTGCCATGCAGATGCTGTCCAAGACACAAGGCATTTATTTTTCACTAAATTTTATTTGAAGTCATTATGGTAGTTAATGGTTTAGAAAACGTCAAAAATGTAAATTCTAAGCTTTTTTCAGAGATTGTTCTTACATTATGTACTTCAAGAATGGCTTAAAATTTCCTATCTCTTAGCCACTAATATAGACAAACCAAATGGAGACAGCATAATTGAATGTCCCACTGTGGTAGGTTTAAGCACAGCCTTTCTATTTAAAGGATTTTCAAAGCCACAGCTCACACTCAGTTATTTGGGATGTTGTCCTATGGGGCACAGTAACACGAGACATTCTGCTGGGGTAGGTGGAAAATAATTCCATGAGCAAAGGGGGAAGACTCCCAGAGCCCGAACACAGTATTTTGAGCTTCTGTCAATAAGTGAGGACACTCAACACCTCAGTAGGATTAGCAAGGTGTACATAGCCTTGATCTCAGTGAGTGGGTGGTATGACCATCACATCATGTGGTCTGTGCTAAGGGGCAGTCAATGAGTGGAAGGGACAAAGTTCTCTTAGATCTGATGGAGAATCTGTGCTTGACAAATAGGAGATAAGCAAGCAGTCACATCAGAACTGGTCTGGAAGGAAAGTATGGCACGCTTATAGATAATAATGGTCATTTTGCAGTGTTGACAGAAATATATGTAGACTCGTGTTACTGACATTGCCACCTAAAATGTGAATGTTAATAATACTGGAATGTTATACTGAGAACCCTATGCAGTTATAGAGAGAACACACCAAGATCTTCAAAGACTTATGTTTCCTCTTCTTCTTTTAACCTACAGGTAATAACTCCAGTCAGGTCAGGCCAAGGTTATGTTTATGAATTCCCTTCCAAATACCAGAAGGATACCTACGATATCCCTCCTGTTCGCCCTCTTCAAGGGGTAAGTACCAATAAAACTGCCAACAGCACTGAAAGGACACAAAAGATGATTAATTTCTACCAGAAGTTTATGAGCAAAGCGAGTTCTCTCGTTTCAGAGAGAAAACATGTTTTAATTAGACACAGTGGCTTTTTCACAGAGTGCAGAAGTATTTCAGAGTTATATTTGAAGTTGACTAAGATCTGGCAGCACACCAAACACAAAAATCCCATTTGTTTTCTGTGTTCTGATCAAACAGAATATCTAAACAGAATAAACTTGCTGCCTGGGAACATTTTTTTCCCTTACTTTGTTTTTGGATAGTTGACAGTAATTCACTCAGTCAGGGTAAAATTATCTCCCAGATGAACAGCTACCACGCAGGGAATTGTTTTCACCACATGCCTACTGCACCATGTCACTGAACTTGAAATATATCTTTGTTCTGGGGAACACCTTTGGCACGTGATCTCCAAGACCATGGACATCTAGAGTGGATGCTTGGAGGACCTGTAACTCAACAGCCCTGCATCTCCCTGTGGCTCTTTGATAGTGCGGCTCCTCTAGGGAACAACATTGACACTCAGTAGTACATAACAGACTGACACTGAATGGCTGGAAATGTTGGGAAATCGGGGGTAAGAGACATTCAAACATTAGCCTTAGACCACACGCAGAACCCGCTGTAATGTAGGACATGCCACCAAGCAGGATGCTTGAAACAGCAGTCAGCTGTACTCCCTGCTAGTAAAACAGCCCACACTACACCTGATAAAGCAGATATGTGATGCTGACGGGCTGCCTTAATCTCAGAGGGTTTCATAGCATGTACTAGTACAAGTTTATTCCTCCATCCCTCTACTCTCTATCCGTGAGGGTGTCATCAGTTCTGGTCACATGAATGTACTGCTCCCCTGTGCACCCCAACAGACATCTGTAATAGACTGGCCTTGATTTAACCTTTGGGTTGGAAGTCAGCCATGACTTCATCGCTCCAGCCTGCTGTCCACACAGTTGCCCAAAAGGGTCCTAGCAGAGTGTATTTCCTCCTAACTGTCCAAAATACCAGGCAAATCCAAGTAGCTGTCCCATATGAAACAAAGTTGCACAGCTCTGGTCATCTTCAGAATGTTGGAGAGGAAACAGGGAAACCAAGAAAACTCACCTGACACCAGAGCTTTTGTGAGGTGACTTAATTCTATTACGAATTTATTCTTTCTTTAGATATATGACATTCCCCCCACGTCGGCTAAGGGGACTGCCCATCCAGTTCCTATGGGAGAAGCAAAAGCTTTAGGAGTCTATGATATACCACCTGCCAAAGGGGTAAGTGTTACACAGTTTCCACAAGATCATGTATTTTCATGTCTGACCAAAGACATGTTTAAACAAGAGTTCATGTATGATCCCAAAGGAAAATGAGATTCAGTACTGTAAAGATTTCCTTAAGCTTTTAAGGTGTTTGTTAAAACTGATAAAGTGAAGCGTTGTATCAAAACTGCTAATGTTATGGAGTGTGAATTGGTCACTAGACCTAGATTTTCTTTGTGACAGCACACTGCCTTCTTGGATTTTGCTGCCTGTGAGAATTTGCATCAAGATGAAGATTAAAAAGTGCGATATTAAAGCTGATGCTCCATCAAACTAATGATAAGTGTCTGACTCCATGGAATTCAATGGCAGATCTTCCATCCAAATATTTTATTTGCCATATGGAAGATGTAAACTATTTTGCTATTCTAGCCAAAGGTTTCATGGTTTGCTTTCTGTGTTTCAGATCTATGCTACACCTCCATCTGTGTGCCGAGATGATATAGGCCTGAGGGAAAATTTGCAGGATTTTTCATCTCCAATGGGGCACAGTGCAAGACCAGAAGGAGTATATGATATTCCTCCTCCTATCGCCAAAGCAACTGGGAAGGAACTTATTAAGAAATTTTCTTCCGAGGGCCTTGTATTGACTGATGGAGTGCCACACAAACAGAATGTTTATGACATCCCTGTGAACCATCAAAACCATTTTCTTGGACAGCAAATTGCACCTCAGAAAGATGTTTATGATACCCCAAGGGGAATTGCATTCCCAGGACAACAGACAGGACTCAGTGAAAGTCTAGTCTCAGAAGGAAGAGAAGGTGTATATGATGTGCCACCACCAATCCTCCAAGACACTAAAGGCTTACAGGATGTGACCGATGGAATAAATAGGTTGTCTTTCTCCAGCACAGGAAGCACAAGGAGTAACATGTCCACATCTTCAACAACATCAAAAGACTCTTCTTTCTCAGCATCAACCGCACAGGACAAAAGACTAATCCTTGATCCAGACACTGCTATAGAGAAGCTTTATCGCCTTCAGCAGATGGTGGAGACAGCTGTCAATAACCTCATGGCCTTCACTACAGCAGACTGGCGGTCTTACGGATACATGGAGAAACACATCAATGAAATTCACGCTGCTGTCGATAAGGTAGAGCAGTCACTGCTGGAGTACCTTCAGTTTGCGAAAGGATCAGCAGCCAATGCTTCCTGTCTGTCTGAGTTCAGCCTCCATAACAAAATGAGGAGGGAGGTGCAAAGGCTGGAGGACTCCCACCAGATCCTTACCCAAACCAGCCATGACTTGAACAGCTACAATTGGTCTCTGAATGTTCTAGCTGTCAACAGACTGCAGAACAAGTGCGATGACCTAGACCGGTTTGTTATGGTGGCAAAGACAGTCCCGGACGATGCCAAGCAACTGACCACCACCATCAGCGTCAATGCAGAGGTGCTCTTCAAACAGGTGTCGAGCAGCTCACGTTTCAGGAACGTACCAGAGAATATGAACGCTCCTGACTATGTATATAACAATCCTCACATGCAGCGTCATGGAGAAAAAACACAGAATCACTGTAGTTCCCTTCCTCCACTCCTCAGTAAAGGTCAGCACCCTCACAACACCACCAGTGAGAACTTAGAGAAGAGCTGGATGGATGACTACGATTACGTGCACCTGCAGGTAGGTAAACCTAACACCTTGTTCTGTGCAAGACCAAGTGAGAGCTGTTGATCCTTTTGCAAAAGCTGTTTGCAGCAAAGGAACAATCAGATCGTCACACTAAGACATGTTCAGGAATAATTTCACCTGGGTGAACACTTGCTCTCAAATAGGACTGTCGCATAGACAACAGCAACAGCCTTTTGCCTCCGCCACACTGTCCTTTTGTTCTTCCTGCTCTCAGGGGTGTACTGCCAGTGAAAAAGCCAGTACAAAGAAGCCTGCTATTTGGCCTACAAGTTGTCATTTAGCTCAGGAACAGTTTTGATTTAACACAGTGTCTTCTTATCTTATGCAAAACAGGGGAAAGAAGAGTTTGAGAGGCAACAGAAGGAACTGCTGGAAAAAGAAAATATCATCAAGCAGAGCAAAATGGAGCTAGAACACCATCAGGTATGTTTGCTGAGGTGCAGTAATCACACTGAAATGTAGTGTTCCTCGCATATAAGGAGTACTGGTCAAATAAAGCAGGAGGGGCCCATCCCTTAGCAGTGTGCGACTGCTAGCACCATGGCTGTGAGGTGTGCCCGAGTGCCAGAACACACGGCTGGGAAGTCCCAAGTACCAGATGGTGAAGATGGATGGTGTTGGGTCTTGGCTAAACAGTAGCCCCAGGTCAGTTTCTTTCCAAGCTGGATTTGTGCCAGCCAGGCACCACCATTAATTGATTTAGGAATGCAAAGGACAAAGACATGTGCGGTCATGCTCCAAATGGGAAATGGCGAGCATCAGGATTACAGCACCTTCCTGGCCCTGGGCATCTGTGTCAGCTGTTGCTTATGCCAAATAAAGCCCAAGTGTTTACTACAGATTAGCTGTTCTGAAAATCAGCATCTCTGCCCAGTTCATTTCCTCGCTGCCACTCAGTAACTGGGCAGAAGCAGAGCCACAGCTCTCAGTGTTCAGAATGACATCTCTGGTGGCATGAACAAGCCTTTCCCTTGAAAACAATTTCCAACCATCTCAGTTTAAGAGATTTCTTATTTTTTTATTACAATGCACCATTGTGGCAGGCTCACTGCATACATACCATATAAAACAGTCTCTGTCTCCAAAAGTTCTCCTCCAAAGGAGAAGCAGACTTGTGTAATGTCTCATAGTGGGTCAGTCACAAAGCCAACTTGAGAACTCAATTTTCCTGACCTGCAATCTAGTACCTTAATTACAAGACCACACTGAATACACATGCTGCCTGCACATCTGTTCAGAGAACAACAATACCATTAACTTTAATACTGCTTAACATCATTTTAAACGCTAAAAAAGCAGGCAGTGTAAGATTGATGGCTGTCACGGTGCCATTAATTCTTCCATATGTTGCTGCCATATCATTTGGCAGAAAATTTTACATGGAAGAAACGGAAGAGCTGAGAACATTCCCATTTCCCCCGCTTTTGGTGGAGAGGACAATGGTAAGAGACACCTAATGTTCTGCATTTCCTGCCTTCTGAGCATATTAAACTTCTGCTTCATCATCACTTAAATTAAAGTGTTCTGTCTTTAATTTCTCACTTGTTTTTGTTTTCTTTAAAAGCAATTAGGAGCCAAGAGTTGAAGGTTTGTCATCTCAAAATCCCACAGAGATGGCAGGTTTTTAAAGACTGTGTAGGTGCCATTGCCACTTGGATCTACCCCTCACTTATGATTTCAGCATATTCTAAATGAGCAACAGCCTGTAAATTCAGTAGGCTTCTAAACACAAATGAAGCGTTTTAGATGTTTTTGTCTTCTGAACTCTCTTTGCTTGTATTTATGTTAACAAAAGCACTCCCTCACCCTCCAAAGTAAGATATTCTTAAAAACATATATACTAGCTTTTATTTAGCCTAAGACTAATCTAGGACACTCATATGCTGTTCTGAGGCATAAGGTGTAATTGTAATACTTAACTTATGAGAACATTATTGGAAGAGAAACTTTTTATTCACCTTTCAGATCAATAAGTTTCAACAGCTAGAGCAAGAGATTACAAAGCCTGTGGAGAACGACATTTCAAAATGGAAGCCACCTCAAGCTCTCCAGACTGCAAACAGTACTGCTGCCTCTCATGACAGAGAGCCACTTTTATTCTACTCTGACCAATATGAGACTCATTTCAATTACCTCCTGAACACCATCGATGCCTTTTTTAGCTGTGTCAATGCTTCTCAGCCCCCCCGAATCTTTGTTGCTCACAGCAAACTTGTCATTTTGAGCGCTCACAAGCTTGTGTTCATTGGGGACACACTCACACGGCAAGTGACAACTCAGGACGTCCGCAACAAAGTGAGGAACTCCAGCGACCAGTTGTGTGAACTGCTGAAGAGCATTGTTATGGCTACCAAGATGGCTGCCTTGCATTACCCTAACACAGCCGCCCTGCAGGAGATGGTGGACCAAGTAACAGAGCTGTCTCGTCAAGCACAGTTGTTTAAACTCTCGCTAGTCCAGATGGCATCCTTATGAAACAAAGCTGGGTACAATCCATGAACAGTGAAACAGAAAAGCAAACAAACTGGAGCTATTTTTATGTAAACATTATCTTTTTTTTTTTGTAGATATTTTATATGAAATGTTTTAAATATGGTCTTATGAGTTAGAGAATCTAACAAAATCAGGGATCTGGGAATATATCTGGCTCTGTATTATGTTTCTAATATACATTTAGATATGTATACACTCCATATATGTATATGTTGCTACATTCCCTAAAACATCATTAAGCACCTTAAAAAGTATGCGTCGGGTAAGCAGTACATATCTTTTGTATATACTGCTATTTCTTCAGTATATTTAACTGGATGCTGCACTCTTCTTGATTCATTCCATCTTAATTTTGGCACATGGACTTGGTTGTGAAACCTACTTGTAGCAATCCATGAAGCAAGTGTAATGGTTCTCATAGAACCACATTCCCTTCTTCAAAATTACTAGGTTAATTCCATTAACTTTTACTTTCCTCTTGCTGTTTTGTTATATACAGGATTCACTCATTCTGAGTACTATATATGCACAACTGCAACAAGCAACAGTCAAAAGCGTATGGTATTTGGGAGAAAAGCATTTTTAGGCCATATAAGAAACAGAACCTTCTAAGAAGGAAAGAAGAATTGTATATATTTAATATTTCATGGCATTCAAATTTTGCTGTTTCTAATAACCATACAATATGGGATTTCAAAACCTGGAGTCTCAGCAACATAATTTTACATGTTTACCTTTTATATGCTTGCATTGGCAATTAAATTCAAGTCATGCTCAAAAACCTTGTTTATGGACTCAGAATTATCCTGAGAAAATCCATTGGGCTCATCTTTGAGGCTGCAGTCTTAAAATACCAGTCCCTCCAGAGGGATTAAGGTAAGGATTGTAATTCATATGGGAAAAAAACAACTGAATTTGAACTATTGAATAATTAAACATCTGTATAGAGCACACACAATTTAATGAAGAAATGGCACTTATTTTTTCTAGGAAAAAATCTTGGGAATTAATTGCATCTACTTCAATTTTGACTTCCATTCAACTATTGGGCTTTTTTCCCAAAATTCTTTTCCATAGCTACTGGTCCTTCTGTACTACAGCATTACCAGAAATGTCCTCCTGTTTTAATAGGGCAATTGTCAGTAGTATACACAATCCCACCCAGTAATTTTCAACTTGGACCCTTAAAAATCAAGAGTTGCAGGCTTCTTTAGAAATTTCGTGTATGCCAGCTGCTCCAAAACATGTATAAGCTTGTTTTTCCTTGGTTACCTTTTGTGTACCCCCTAAAATTAAGTCACAGAACACCAGTTGTCTGTGGTCCTCAGACTAGAAGCTACTCTTCGAAGTGGGCAATAGGAGCAGTCTAGCTCATAAATTCCAGGTGATTCTGGCATTTTTAAAGCAGAAACACTACTGTCCTCAGATAAGTCAGGGTAGTCCCACATTGATGTATTCTGAGCGCACGAGAGCACAAATTACTGGTAAATGCACCATCGCAAGATCAGTAGCACCAAGAAAATGGGCACTTCTGCCTAACTTTCCCTGTTTGTATCTGAACATCTGCCTTATTGCAGTGGGATTTGCTGTCTTGAGACAAAACCATTTCAGCAGCGTCTGAAATTTTGCTGCCTTAATATATTGTCTCAGAGTGAAGACTGCTCTTAGCTACATGACATCACTTCAAGTCTCCAGAAGGTCCCCAGGAAGTCCCAGTGGGAGTCAGCGCAACCTCAGTAGCACCAGGATCAACCCTGGTGCTTGGCTCTGGCTTAACATCCAAAGCCCTCCTTAGCTTAAGAAAGGTAGTTATCCTATTGTAACCAATAGCCAAAAAACTATCTGCGTGAACCTCTTCTGTACTTGTGCTGTTTGGGATTCTTTTGGTTTTCCTTGTTCATTTTTTTCCATTGTATATTCCTAGTGATCAAGTGTTTTGAAGCTTAGCTGTTATGTTGATAGTTTGTGCTTTCAAAAGGAGAACCTTAATCACAAGGCTGTATTACAGTATCTCGTAGAGAGTCATTTTAAAATCATTAAATGACTGGGTTTTGTTTTTTAATAAAAAAGACAACATTTGGTCTTATTTTTTCTTATTTTTAAGATGCTTAGAGGTCTGTAAAAGGAAGCATTGCTGACTTGCTAATACTATCAAAGCAATTCTGAAACAGGGAGTTCTTTTTCCATCTTTTCACTGATCAGCACTTGTAGCATGAAATGAGAATCATTTATACAGAAATTGAGGATACAGAGGAAGGGGCAGCCAGTTTCTCTGCCTTTCCAGAAGAAGCATCTATACAACTCTGCTACACAAGGCATCAAGTCCAAAATACAACCACCAGGGTCCACAGGGCACCAGGCCATGCTCCTGCCCATTCCCAATGTCCACTCTTCCTGCTGCACAAAGCCCCTGCCACCTCACAACACGGGCACTGTGGTCCTGGGGGTGTACGGGGCAGTTCCTCTGAACACTGTCCCACCAGAAGGTCAGGCAACAGGGCACAAACGTGACCGTCAGCCCATTCTGGCCTGCCACCTTCTCCAGCGTTTACTGGAGAAGCCATGATACACAGAGGAACTAGCAGGGCCGTTCAGTGTAGCCATCCCTTTCCCTCAACCCAACGGTGAGAGCCTCCCTCTTCTAACGTGTGCTGAGTCGAGCATATCTGGGCCCAGATGCCACCCAAACGACCATATGGCTTTACAGATTGCAGAGTATTCTCTGAAAGTTATTCTCCCATTTCACTGTTGCTGAGGCATTGCCCTCCCTCCTGTCAAACACCCTGGATGTGCAAGGAAGAGAGAAAAAGCTGTCACTGGCTGGGACCGGCTCTACGCTTACGGCAGTTCAGCTGCTAATGAAGAAGGCTCCTGCTGGAGAAAGTACAAATGAAAGCCCTGAGAACACAGCGCCTGGCGTGGCTCCTTCTGTCCTCGCAAGGGGACAGCCAAGGATCCAGGAGGTGCTTCCTGGGAATACTCCACTTTGTTTGCTAAAATTTAAAAAGCTTAACTGACAATAAAGGAGGGAGTGGATAACCAAAACAGTTCAAAATAGAAACCAGAGGCTCTTCTCTCTCCTCCCTGAGCCGCAGCATCCCAGTTGCCAAACCGCTGCTGTTTGGCAACCAAGTGGATGGCCCATGTGAAATGACTGTCTGATGTCTGGGGGGGAACATCTGCCTCACACTAATGGCAAATACAGAACACACTTGGCTCCTTACTCCAGACAAGGAAGTAAATATCAGTTCATAATAATTAGAAAAATGCTTCCTTTCCGTCCCAGAGAGATGACAGAGGGAGAAAGAGGAGAAAAGCCAATCTAGAAATAGGCAAGTTTTAGAGAAATTGTCAGTTCCCTCATAATAATACCTGTGTTTCAGCAGAGCCCACAGGAACGCACCCCATACTACGCAACTCCCCTGCCGTGCCTCTGGAGTTTCTTGCAAGCCAGGGCTGCACAGCTGCTGCATTTTGCATTCGCTGTGCATTGCTGCAACTTCAGCAAATGCACTGTCTGCCATTCCAGCAAAGGCAACACGGGTGAAGGCAGTCAAGTTCCCACACAGTCACCAGATTACACCCCAGTATCTTCACATCCCCCATAGCTTCTATACCCTAGAGCTTCTGGCACTCTCCAATATGCACATCTGGGATACATTTCAGGTCTGTCCCTCCCACATCTCCTGCAAGTGCTCTTCAGAGCGTTCCTACGCTGGTAACACCATTCTTCTGCCCACAAACCAAGCATCTGTAGCTGTTCTGCTCCAAAGCCCATTCTTCCCCCAGTTTCTCCCTGTTGAACCCTGTTTCCAGGCTGCCTACTCCATCTCAACACGCCTCAGTCTCAACCTAAAGGCTTCAGCAGCTTGTCATGCTTACTCCAAAGCCAGTTCTTAACCCTCCCATGCCCCTTTATCCTCTCACAACATTAGTCCACATTTAGACAGGAAGGTTTCCAGGGCAGAGTGTCATAGCTACTCTCCGAGGACAGAGTGTTCCTCCCAACTCTGAAACATGTCCATTCATTTCCTCTCAGCTTATGCTGACAGTTTCAAAAGATATATGCACCACTCTTAAATCACCTGAGCCCTTTTTCTGTCCAAAAGAAGATTTAGATCTGAGAGATGGACTGTCCAGATAATGTTGATTTTTTTTGAAGCATTTTTCTATTTGCATCCAAATTCCACCCAAGACAGCAGCTTTCCCTGAGGAGTCCTAGAAACAGCTGTGTGGCTCTTCAGCATCACAGTTCGCCTACAGTCACACCTAGTGCTGCCAAGCCCTCCCAGTAGTACTTGTGACTCAAAGCAGGTGTTGAACCCAGGCTTGATGGTGCCTGGATGAAGTGAACACCCAACCCAGCCTTACCGTAAACCTGCTGACCTGAGAGCTTAACCTCTTGTGGGCTGGGACAAGGGGCTAGCACAGGCTCCCTCAGTAGCTGGTACCACTTCCGCTTTCCCGAATGAACTACCTTCAGACAATCTTCCTTTGGTTAAATTAGAGGTAAATTTTGAGCGCAGCTCACATCATTAGCAATGCCTGATCATGCTGGACACACTGCCAGCTGATGGACTCACTTAGGAAAAAAGTAGATCGTTCTCCAGTCCAAAAAATATATTTAGTCTTCAGTGCTTGTGAATTACAGAGGGAATGAAATAGCAGCAGCACCTTGGAGCAGATGCCTTCCCACAGCTTGTTTTGTTCCACCAGGGAGCTCTGCGGGGTTCAGAGCAGCATGCTTTTCATCCCACCACCTCCCGGTTCAGCAGCTAGGACCACTTAAGGCTGGTTTCCCAAAGCAGAGGAACAACAAAGACTGTTTCAGGTAAAAATGTCAGGGTATGGACCGGTTATGCACACTGCTGGCTGCTGCAGAGCCCTCCACTTCTCCTCAGCCTCACAGAACAGCAGAAAATCAGGAGTTGCTGGTGCTGCACCAAGAAACAAGGAGACAAGAGCTGCTTTTTCCTCCTGATAAACCCATGTCTCTACATTTGCCATGGGTTTCTGAGTAGGAAGAGCTGAACTGCTCCTGAGGGCAGAACATGACTTTCCTGCCTCTCCTGAGCTTTGCCTTGCAACAGTAATTTCCACACACAAGTTTGTGCCTCAATTCTCCTTCCAACAGGCACTGTCAGGCATGGATCCGCAGCCTGCTTTCCTCTCTCTGCTCCTCCGATTTTAACTTCTGCCCCTGCGCTCCCACAAGCACACTTCATCAAATCCACATTCCTTCTGGAACTCTGTGTTGTTTCCATTGATACCTCCATGACTTCCCTGAGTCACTACTGGGGGCAAAGCCCAGCACCTGGGAAGCCTACCCACAAGGAACTGCAGCTGCAACCAGTTCAGCATATCTTCCTTCTCCCTATCAAAGGTTTCTTTTTCTCTGCTGAACGAGAAGAGGCACGGAATCTTTTTCAGTGCAAGCAGCAACTTGATATATCGGGCTGACTACAGCAAGAACAGAACGAGGGAGAACAACAACGTATCAGGTCCACAGAAGATATATAAAGCTCGTCCCATCTGCAGCACCCTGCCTCAGCTTTGCGTCACGAGCAGCAGCTGCCTCCGCACACCACGGCCTCCCAGAAGGTCACAGATACCAGAAGCCCCAGCAAAATCACAGTTCCCTGGTTGCACACGTGCTCGCACCCACGTGCTGTCAGCTTCTGCTGGCCCAGGGAGGGATGTAAAACCTTGCTGCAGTATGGGGGGGTTGTCCCACGAGATCAGGGTGATTTTTCTCCTTCCCTGTAATTTCCCTTAATTGCAGGAAAAGTCATCAGAGCTCTTCAACACAAAGCTGCAGGAACCCAAATGCAAGAAGCCATTTGTAGCTTCCCCCTTAGCTAGCTTTACCTTTTGTTCAGCCCTGCAGTCAGGGCTACCCGAACCATTTCCAACCAGGAAGGCGCAGAAACAACATCCCAGAAGCATCTGCTGTTTATACGAAGGCAGAAACAAGCTTAGTTAAATGAAGGTTGCAGTGAAGGACAAACAGAAAAATCTGTAAGAGGAAAACAGGGGAAGGAAAAGAACACCAGCCTGCTCTGGCTTCAGGTAGTCTTGCAAAAAGGAATCAATCTTAAAACTTTGTTTGTGCAGGTAGAAGGCTCTGGGGCATTTCCCCATACAGTGACTCAAGCCTGGCTTTATTCCCAGTTAAGTTCAAAGATAAAAAAGCCACAAGAGTGAGTGGCCCTGAACACGAAAAAGAAAAATGGACTTTCACTGTTTTTTCCACCTTGTGCTTTGATTTTATGAAAGATGGTAGGAGCAGCCCACCCAAAAGCCTTTCATCTCAGGAGGTGATTTAAGCTGGAAACTGGTACCTGTAATTAACTTGCATTCCAGAAGGGGAGAAGTTAACTTACTTGGCTTTTTTCATGCCACATTTCAGAGAAATTAATTTTTGATAAATAAGAACGATCACATGCATTTTGCACTGCTTGACCTGAAGCTTTTGTCACTGCTCAAGACGCTGCTAACAGATTTACTTCAGGAATGAGCACAGCCCTGCTGGCAACTTGCATCACTTTGACAGGAATTGCTATGATGAGCGAAAGGACATTCCTAGAGCGGGGCTGCACTTCACAGGACACCTCATGGCCCTGCAGGTGGATGCAGGAGGTGGACACAGGATCCAGCATTTTCACCCTGCAGCAGCAGGTGGAACTGCCTCTGCACACTGGCAAGCTAAGGTGGAAATCCACATCCTGCAGATGTGAGCAGTACAGAGAACCACCAGCTCCACCCAAAGAGTAAAGCTGCTTGAAGGCAGAGATATGCAAGTGAGAGCACCTATTCCTTGCTCCCTCTTTTCTTCTCCCTAAGGCTGGTGTGCTCAGAAGTGCCCCAGTTTGGGTCAGTCCATCTCTTCTCCCAGTGTAAGGCACCCTGGATGCAATTCATCTTGCTTATCTGAAGACATTTGCACATGAGAGATCACCAGGGCCCCCTTTAAACTGAACAGAGAGAAATAGACTCAGCAAAGACCAATCTGTACGATTAAGTCTAATTTAGTATGAGATAAACCCTCTCCAGGCTCCACTGATTACATCTCCTCAGGCCTCTACAGGCAGCTTAGATAAGTAGCTCATCAACACATAATCATATTGTGGGATGCTAAATTGAGTGTGACAAATCCTGTATCTGTCTCCTCAAACTTGGTGCAGCCACACACAGAGTTTAATTGGAGTCACAAGGTAAAACACCCCAGAAGCTTGCGGACTTCCCCGGGACCAGCAAGCCTGATGCTGGTGTCAGTAACAAAGCTCTGGCGCTGAGGGTTCAGCAAATTGGAGTCGCCAGTGCAGTTCTGCTGCGACCCATGGATGAACTGAATCCCCCCTGGCCCTGCCACCTTCCCCCAGATCGGGCACCAGACTGACCCAAAAGTGCCACCAACCAAACCTGTGCTGCATGGGGAAGAGCCGGGCACACGGGCAGCTCACGTGGCAGAGCTGCTCTCCCAGCGGTTCTCCATGCTCGTAGCGGGGCACAGCCCAGGCAGTCACCAAGGGCTCGGGTAGGAGCTCACAGCTGCATCACAAAAAAAGGCTGAAGGAACTTCTTACAATTTTACCTAACATTACAGCATACAATTTTGAAGTGTGGGTTTCAAGATGACTTTCTGACAAAATGTTTCTAACTAGTGAAAGAAAGCAAAATCACTTTATGAAGGATTGTAATTTACTGTTTCCCCTTTACCAGCATATAGGCCTCCATCACATTTTTGCCTGTTTTTTTCCCAAATGGGCACAAGCATGACACAATTATTTGGCAAACAATACGTACCTTAAATAGCGAGCACATACATTCAATTAAATGAGCCTTCACTTCTATAGCACACAATATTTGGAAACAAAGTCTCAAACAGCTTATTCTCAATGCTTTATCTACTTACACAAGCAAAGCCGTGTATTAGCAAGAAACTGCCTGTGCAATGAATTGCAGGGGCAGCTGGCAGCACATTAGTGAAGAGCAAGGTATTTGGGCACCGTGCTCATTAGCAGCTTACCAGAGCACACCTAGGATGGGAGCATCAAGATACACAAACTGCTCTTCTACTGCAAACCACTGGTACTACCACCTGGGGAGACAACAGCACAAACAGGCCAGCACTAGATGCCAGACCCTCAGCACACAGTCCAAACCCCTGCAGCTCACTGGTTTTCCAGCAGACAAATCTGCCTCAAGCTGTGCTAGCAGAGGGAGAAAATTCCACATTTCACATTTTTCATATGGAGCCATTACATCTAACCTTCTGGTCAAAGTCCCACGACAGGGCAGTAGCACAGGAGCTTGTGGCTGTCTGTGGTATCTCTTCTACAACAAACTAAAATATTTGGAGCACAAATCTTTGTACCCAGGCGAGACCAGCGCAGCAGCAGCAGCCTTCCCTTCCCCAGCAGCACTTCTTGTCCACAGCTGTGAAGATGAAGGCACCAGCCTCATTATCAGAGCAGCCACAGCTGTGGCCCCCTCACCAGCTGAGATGCATATATATTTTTTAAAAACTTATTCCATGCTCACAGCAGCAAGTCCTCCAGACCTGATTTGTCTCTTGCCCTTGCACTGCAGGTANAAAAAAAAAAAAACCACACCAGAAAACCAAAAAAAGGCTTTTGCACAAGTAGGAACACTAATAAGCTTTTCACAGCTTCCTTACCCAGGTGAAAACAACTGCATGGAGGTGGGACAGCCTCATTGCTGTCATTACTAGTAGTAAACATGATAGCTATTGATAAAACTAGGGATTTTATTTTATTTTTTCATTCTGGACTTGAGACTTTTAGTTGGGGAGTGAGGGGGGGGTGTTCAATTTTCAATTGTTTTTGAGCCTCTCCAGCTATCAGCGTGCCAGCATTTAAGAAGATGTTAAGAGCTGCTCCGTTCAATCAGGCCATGGTCCAAATGGCCACATATCCTGTTTCCAACCGTGGGTATGTCCAAGGCAAACTCACGAGCCTGGCTCTCCCTAGCACACACAGTCACCGGACTAGGGATGTCAGGAAGTACATCCCTGCCCATACCTCTAATTATCATATGATCTCTGGATTTGCCCATGAAACTCCCAGTTAATATGTATCTGCAGCTTCACAAATGCATCTCCATGACATCAATCAGCAGCAGGCTGCAGATTTAAAGAAGTGCATTTCTTTATCTACCTGTGGGACATCTCAAAAAAAAAAAAAAAAAAAAGCTTGCTTTAGCCACCACTTGGCGTTCCTAAGAAAAAACACTTGTCACATACCTGTACCTTAAAACAAAGTCCTCAGCCTATCATATCAGTGCAGGAAGCGCCAAACTCCACCATCGCACCCTCTCCCTCTCTCAGCACACTTTCTCCCTTTTGCTAGGATGGGACAAGCTCACCCCATCTCCCAGGATTACTTCTGCAGCATCCTCCAGTCCTGGTTAAAGCACTGATGACAAGCGCATCTCACCTAACGTGAGCTGAGAGGAAGGGCATTGGACAGGGGAGAAAATGTAGTGTGATTATTGTAGACTGGTGCGGACTGTGATCGCAGGGAGATGAAAGGGGGGCTGTCTCCCCCATACAGCATGGGAGGGAATTTTCAGTGATGTGGTGGATGGATCCTGCAAGGAGCTGACCTGCAAGGCCTTCCCCGTGGTGCTCCCACTGCTGCCAGGCAGAGCAGCAGCACCATAAGAGCCAGGGGCACCTCTGTCCCTGCTAGGTGATTGCAGACAGCCCACTTTTTTTTTATCCCAACACATTTACTCTCATTACGAGAGCTAGACTTTCTTACCAAGTGCTAAAAATTGCTGAAACAATACCAGCAGCCCTTCAGACCCAAGCAGCACACGAATGACTCAGAGGCAGCAGGGCAAAAGGAAGCCCAGCGCTAACCCTACCTTTACACACAGAGTGCTGTGTGCAGCCGGGCTGAAGCCCTCCCTTCTTACCATCCACTCTTTACTTTTAGGAAACCTGTAGGGACATAGCATCTTCGAGCTCAGTCTCTAACAGATTGATTGAAGGAGAAATGCACATAGCCTGGACACAGGCACACAGCTGGGCTAAGCCTTGTTTCCCTGGCAAGCCATACAGCCTGAAAAAAAAATAAAATACAAGCCAGCAGCTCTCTAAGTGTAAATGTTAGATCTGATAACAGGGACTTGCTATTACTCGCAGCTAACAAATGAGGGGCTCAAAGGGAAGCCAACAAAATGCTCCTTGCTTCGCCCTTAGCCTGAATCAGCAGGATGACTCACAAGCCAGCAAGGCTCCCACCACATCTTTATCTCACTGCTCTTCAAGGATTTCTGTCCTCATTGCAAAGAAAATGCGACATAGGCTCTCTGCCCCCAAGCCTAATATTAAAATCTTCCCTGCAAGGCCAATATTAAGTGAGCTGATCATGACCCTTTGTCTTACAGCTGGAAAACAGCTGCTCAGTAACCAGGAGGATTTAGACCAGCTCTGGCAGGCTGGCATTTCACCTCACATCTCTGCAGTGAAAATGTTAAAAAGTGTGAGAAATACAACTGTGGGTTGTTTCTGAAGAAATCTGGACAGCAGACAGTTCACCCCTATGATTAGACCAGAAAAAGAAACAAAAAAACAGGAAAGTAACCCATTTCTTTAAACTGATCTTTACAACATTACAGTATGTTTGTAACCTCGAGAGGTAAAGAAATGCTGCTTCTGTTTTATGGCGAGCGGTAAGAAAAGCAGCTCCCTCTTGGTACTTTGGGGATTTCCCTTGAGGCAGAAGATCATTTTTGAGGTAACTTGCCTTGACAAAACAAAATTCAACGATCCTCCTCTGCTGCAATTCCCCCCAGGCACGGGACTCTACATGTGGCTCATAGCTTTTTTGGCACAAGGCATGCAGCCAAATGAGAAGCAGGCTATCCCCTGCAAGGGGCTGCCCTTGTCCCTCCCAGCCAAGATGCAACAGGATTGCTAAAAACAGGGACAGCAAATGCAAAGGAGCTCAACTGCAATGGCCCCGACGGGTGGGTGCTCAATAATCCTCCTGCGATGTGACCTCTACCTGCAAAGCTTGAAGGCCCATGCCATCTAGTGGTGAAAAGCTGGGCCCAAAGCTCCCTTTTCGCCCATCCTTGATAACAAAATTCCCCAGGGTTTCAGACAAGATGTGTACTGCAAACAATTCAGCTGTGTAAGAAGCCAGTCCAGGGATAAGCCCTTTCCTGATATCCACACTATTACTCCAGCATTTAGGAGAAATATGAGGACATCTTGGAAGCAGAGACGAGGAAAAGGAAAATCAAAGTCTGCCCTCAGTATTTGAATCCTTTGGAAAGTATAAGAACTAATGCTGCAATAAATGTCATTGCTAGTAATTAAATGCTGCAAATGTCAAGAAAGCCTTGTGATTTTGGAAAATAAAGAGGCTAATACACAAAGTCAATAGAAGAACTGAGAAGGAGATCCACAAAGTGAAATTTGTATTTGCTGATACGAGACTTTCAAATCCCGCAGGGACATTCAAATCCTCCAGCACAGAGAAGAAATTGATACTACATAAAGCAAGCTACCCTCCACTGCAGCAGTTCTAAGGAGGGCATGGGGTGCACACACCTTCTCGTTTGCTAAGTTATCCAGCGAAGGCAGGGCAATCGAAACTCCGCAGCCATGGGTTTCGCAGCACGGACTTCTGCATGGAAGGCTGGAAGTTTTAATGGGGGGAGCAAGAATCAGCTGCCTCCGTTGTACGGCGTACACAGCCCCAGCTGTGAAGGACTCACAGGTAAGTCGCTATCACAGGACACGTCTTCTCACCCTTCCAAGTAAAAGGACACTGACAGAGTCGTGGTGGCAATACACACAAGCCATGCTAGAAGAGGGAAATACATCACAAATGGTGTAAATGTACAGTACGGATGCTCAAAACAAAGTTTCTGACCTACATGGAGAATACAGTAGCATACATGTCTTTAAACGTGCTGGGTTTCATATTATACCTTACACTACCAACTTCCAGTCTAGTCCTAGGTAGATGTCTTCATACAGGTATAACCCAAGCAAGATGAAACACAGCTTGTATTACAAAGACTACCTGATCTCATCGTATAGGAAAAAGGCCACAGGAGAACCTCAGGGACCGCATACGAGCACCCGTGGGGAAGGAGCACTGCCGGATAAGACGGCCTGCTGTTGAACTCAGGGCAGAGCAGAGTTACAGCACAGCAGCAGCTTTATTCATCCTACTGGAACAGACCACGATGCATTTCCTTGTGATCAGCACTGAGTAGAAAAGCAAGCAGGTGCTTTACAAGCATCTGACACCAGTAACCGCATTCCCACTTATATATAACCCCCAAAACACACACACCCCTATCTACAACTCGGTCAAAAAATAAACAAACAAGTACCCAAGTTACCTAATGCCATAGCATTTTACTGTACTCCGTTAGTAGCCCATTTCTGCAAATGAGAAGAACAGAACAACAGCAGAACAGCTCATTCTTTCAAGGTTAAAGGGATTTTATATCAGTAAACACTCAGGACTCAATACATGCATTTTACTTAACAGAAGCAATCAGGTAGAAAGCACACGCTCATTTCCTTCTCTTGTACAATATCTTCAATTCCAAACTATTAGAACTTTGTATTTTACCTAAGTCAGTAACCAATCTTAAAAGTACCAAGAACAAAGGAAGGAGGAGTGTTTTTTAATTGCTAAAATGAAAAGACAACTTTCAAGAATAAGGCAGAAAAATAATCTTTAATAACAATTGACCTAAAAAATGTATACTAACCTGATGCTTAGGATGAAGCCATCTGTAGGTACTATGCCAGCTAGAATCTGACTTTTGACAAGTCTTCTTTTGTCGTGTCGTACACTCATAAATCTTATTCTAAAGAAAAAATCCCATTCCAAGAAGAGCCAGAAACCCACTCAGATCAAATATTTGTATCAAGTCTGGTTATTTTATTTTTATCTGTGCAGTCAGTTAAAACAACAGCTAAACAGATGAAAACAGACAACCACAGAAGCTTTAGGTACAGTATCTTAACACTGAAGAAGCAAATGACCACAGCAAACACGTTTTTTATGCTGGTCATTTCCAAACAAGACAGAAGTACATACACAGGTCTAGTTCAGTGTAAAACCTGATGTTAAGCAGCAAGTTGCTCACAAGTTGCAGCACAGTATATGGCATTTACTGCAAATAGCTACAGCAGCAGTGCTTAGTGGACGAACTGCATAGAATTAACCTTATGGGCAAACATTAGATCACCACGATAACAACCTTAGTGGCTCCCTAACAGGTCTGAATTATGCAATTCACCAACAAACAATTGTCTACACTCTTACACTTTAACAATGGTTTTTCTATATTCTTCCACCAGTCCACACTGCATTTGTTCCAGCTTTCCTGGCAGTAACTGTTTTAAATCAACTATCACATACAACGTAAGTAATCACTGCTTATTCAAAAGTTACACAGCCCCTGCAACAAAAGTGATATGAATATATTTAAAATAACCAACCCAAAGTACATTCAAGAGAACGGGTGCAACAATAAGGCAACAAACAGTTTTAAAAACAGATCCTACTAAACAAAACGAGACTAACCACATAACCTGTTGCCTTCATAAAGGTTTCAGACTTGAATGGGTCATTTCAAAGTTAAGTGCTTATCCACCAGTAACAGTTCAGAAGTACACTGGTAAAAATATTCAAAGACGTGAGTATATTGGACTGCCAGCAATCACAACCCAGGTCTTATCATGAGTATGCTTTCACACACACACACACCCCTTCACTTTTACAGGTTTGCATGAAGTGCCCTGCACACAGATTTTACTACAGACTCTGAGGAAAAACTGTATATTGACTGAAGATATCAGTATTACAAAATTCTTCCTAATCTCATAATATAAGCCTTTGGCCTCCTACTAATAAGATCGTGAATGTTATACACTAGGCAGATAGTGTTATTGGCAGCTATGTCACAGCAACTTTAAAAAAAAAGAGCATCAGCTGTTTAAAAAAAAAGACTGAAAACAACTTTTGGGAGTGAAATGTACACTTACAAACTGCAAATAAGGGAGTTGTTTGGCTAGAGCAGATGAACTACCCAGAGATTCCACATCCATTACTTTTAAACTACCATCTAATTGCATATTTAGTCAGCATCAGCATTCAAGCCTGCATGGATTTTCCTTCATTAACTTGCTCCAAAGTCTTGATTCTTGCACCTTTAGAGTACTCTGGCTAGCTATGTATATTGCTGTAACTTCACAGTTCTTCACAGCTACCAGAAGCAGAGACTGAGTTAACTTATCTCAGATGGAGATGCTACAAGCATGAGCCTTTTGCCATCTTCAGTGGATTTATGTCTAGGCAAAAGTGAAGTGCCATGGAGTGTCAATATTCTACATCAGGACAAAAAAAAAATCTTTATTTGTAAGCCCATATTAGCAAAGCTCCAAGACAGAGATGCTAAACATTTTTCTTCAGAAAAATGCTCCAGTATTTGGTTAGTACTGCTGAGCTGAAAGTCTCATCATGTGAAGAGACATACAGACACAAGAATATCGTGACATTAAGTCGCACAGTGCAAACAACTGAAAGCAGCAAGGAAAAGAACCTGATCGCTTTTGCTTGGTTTGAGTAAACAGGAATTTTACTAGTGAAGAAAATATCATTAGGAATTCCCCTGTCAGCAGGCAGGATAGAGGAAGGAGACTATCATATTTCTGCATGTGTTTCAAGGATACGTGCACAGCACTGTCTAGTCATGCTTTAAAGTGCAACCCTGTGATACAAAGCATGCGTATACATACATGCTAGTGACTAAAACAATGACTTTTAGATTCCAAAGGAAGGTCCAGGCTGATCTTATGCATCTTAATGCTCAAACATCCAAATCATTTATAAGGCAAAGACTCTCATTAACTTTTAAACAGTATCCACAGGTGACAAATTCAAACATAAAGGCACCAAAGTACTCTTTTCCCAGATGTAGGTCTACTTAATGAAAAAGCTAAATTTTGCTGCTTTTAGCTGTGTAGCTGAACCAAACCACAAGTTTGGAAGTTACAGGTTTAAACTTCATAACAGCTGAAAGTACAAGCCCAGTTTTGTAGTCCTGTTTAACAGTTGGTTTTGTGTTTTTTTTTTTTTTAAATACAGTGAACAATGATCCAAAGAATACCACATATCCAAGTTCTGAGAGAAATCTGAAGCTGTTCATGAAACAGACACTTTGGTAGTTCCCCCCCACGCACACAGAGGTGGGACATGCATGCTCCTCCTCTTCCCAAAGATCTCACGCATCAGTCTTCAGATCTGCTAGACAAATGAAATCGGAGCTCTTAATTCTGAAGTGCAATGTCAGAATCGCTGTGTAACTCATTCTCAAAAAAACAGGAGCAACTGCTCATTACTGGTAAAGATCAGTAAGTCCTCCACCAAACATGAGGTACCAAATTCATTGCTATAACACTATCAGAGTGTTAGAGTGATGTCTACCAAATTGGTCAGAATGCCTTAATGGTTCCAGGAAAAAAGTTATGTCTGGTACCAAATACCTGATGTAAGAGTGTTCAAAGTGAGCCAGAAAAGTACTTAGTATCCAAAAAAACAAAGATGATGCTTCAGATTACTAAACAGTAGGTACATAACCTAGGTATCTTCCCCTCTCCAACGCAAGTTGGACTTAGAGTAAAAGGTTCAGGAAGAACACAGAGAAATCTACCAGGATTGTTCTGCCTGTAACCCTTCTCATGCCAAAACCAAGAAAACAAATCTTATGACCCAATTCCTTTTTGCTCTTTTTTAAGGAAATAATTAAAACCTCCCAAGCATGTTCATCTATTCTTGTTTTTTCATATTTCATTTATACTTACATAGACATAAGAAAGTAAGAAAGTTTCACTTTAGAATACTTTCTAAAGCAGGATATTCTTTCAACTGTTTTTTCAAGTTCACATGCATTCTTAAGGTTGAAGAAAAATATATATTCATATATAGCTAAAGAAATAAAACTCAATTTCACTATATGTAGTTGCAGTGCTGTAAAGAAAAAATAATTTAGAAACCATTTCAAGTCTGAAGCGCTTACTATGTTCAGACGAATGCAAAGGCTAAGCCTATGGTCCAGGACCTGTTTTCAATCTGTGCGCAGGGACAGGAGCTACAGCAGCTCAGCATTTTTCTGATGGAGACTTCTCTCCACCCCTCGTTTCTTCCAGTATTCTACGACTCGCTGCTGAAGCCCTCCCTGAACCTCTACCAAGGTACCAAGTATCGACAGTTCAGAAGTAAAGGTCCACAGGTGTTAATGTTACCTCTGAAGTCAGTTTTTCAGTAAGATCAAACCACCGAGCACCACAGCGCAGAGGTGCTTAACCATTCAGAGTTAGTCAGAAGTCCAACGGAGGAGTACGTTAAGTCGTTTCTTCTGCAGGTGCCCTTCGCTGTCGAGCAGATTTCTGTCTACCTCTCTGTGGTGAGGGTGGAGTCTCCTGTTCAGCTTCTGCCTCCGAAGGCTCGCTGTCCCCCTGCTGGGACCCCGTGTCACCTATCAATTCTCTCAGGAATTTGAATTTAGACAAGAACAATTGCCAGACCACATACCAGCCTGCAGGAGACAAAGAAGAAAGGTGCCACTCAGTTACTTCGATCACACTGACAGTCAGCTCTTAAGCAAAGTATAACAGAAAAGGGACAAACTGGATCAGCTGCCATCTTAATTACTCTCAACCCCAACATCCCTCCCTCCCCTCCACACCCACCCGCCCCTTTTTACAGTCCTGTAAGTACCAATGCAGCTTGATCAAGCTGAAAGAAGGTAACACTGGGCTTCCGCGTTCCCTCAAACACATTCCACTGAGGACAACCAGCTTTCAAAAGCTGCATTACATACTTGGTAAACACACTTGTGGAGATCTTGAATAATACCATGGTTTACTTTAAATATTCGAAAATAGACATCTTCCTTAACATAAGTCACTAAAAGACCACATCCTCCAAATTCAGTGTTCTCTCACCATGCCAAAGTCCCATTAAAGCAAAATTAACATTATCAGATAAATTTGTGTAACGGCTAGTTCTGCTCCAATGCTAAAATGCTTTTGGTCCCCAAACTATGCAAGCGAATTTTACAGTTGAGATAGTCACACTTCTAGAATCTCTTTAAAAATATTTAAGATCCACCACCTCCTTGCTCTTAGACCAGTGTTTCCAGAACAGATAGCCAGGACTTCCAAAAGCAGATGTATTTATACCCAAACCTAACCCAGAACCTTCCTTTTAGAAGTCTCACTTATCTAAGCACTTTGATAGAGGCTGTAGCTTTACCAAGTGAGAACTAATGCCATCCCTTTCCCTCTAGCTGGCCGGCCAAGTTTCATAATCTATAGAAATGTTACTTAACTGTGTATTTCACAGACAAGCAGGATAAAATTTGAAGCATAATCTGAAAGCATACGCTATATAGCATCATTTGCAATATCAAAACCATTTCTCTTACTTAGAGCTATAAATTATTACTCCATTTTCCCATCAGAAGGTTTTGCCATTCAAGCCTACGCTGCTGACCTACGCAAATATTAGGAGCCCTGTTTTGCAGAACCAGGGAAACCTGTCCCCCCAGCCACACAGCCGTCAGCAGGAACAGATTTCTGAGCATGGACAACAGGGGCATATTAAGCAAGGCGAAACACTAACAAGCGGCGCTTGTGTAACCACAGCACTCTTATTTTTCTTCCTCTTCTGTCACTGGAGTCATGCTAACACGAACAAGCCATTACTTAGGACAAAGCAAGATCCCACCCTTCCCCTCTGTCCCAGAATACTTCTCACATCCTGCAGACTTAATTTCCATAACTTCTCTGCCACTGGGGACAGCTGGAGGAAAGCTTTTATATGACAACCCTTTATGACCCAACTTCTTTCTCAAAGCCTACACCAAGTATTTCCTTTACCACTAAGATCTAAACCTTTAAATGATTTGTGAATAAATTGAATCCGATGTCTCACAAATGCATTTAAACCCCCTGCATCTACCAAAAAATGGCAAACAGCTGTTTTGTTGTGTTTTTTTCTTTCATATCGAGAAGTAAAAATCGAACTTGTTACTTTTTGAAAATTGTTCCCACTGAGTGGTATTAAGGTCTCTGGGATCTACATTTTGTAAATTTTGAAGACCATAAATAAATCCATTTTTCTCATGGCTCTAAACATCATTAAAAAAGTAATCAAATCTCCATTTCCAGTCCACATAGGAAAGAAAACACAAAATATTCCAAATGAATACAGGAAAGTTGAAAGTGACACCTAAGCAGAATATTACAAACCATTATGAGCGTCTTCAACTCCGCAGTTTGTTGACAGAGATGAAATTTGGGACACTAAACTCAGAAGTGAATGAAAAGCATGCAGAATGTTCTATTAAGGCTGCTTAAGCATATGGGGGGAGGTATGTGTGTGAAACCCTCAGCCTGTTTCAATAAATCCTTCCTAAAATACCTGCAACGTGAATTCACGTCAAACAGATGCATTACTTCCAGAGAACAACGCAAGGAAAAAAAGCCAAAATATTCACAGCCTCCCCAAAATAAAGCTGTAGGACGCTTTACAGAAGCATGACCTGAATATATTTGGTGTAAATATATAGGCCAGTAAGCGAGGTATTCAACTTGAAACACTGAAGGAAGGGCATTCAGTCTGTTGTCAGACGCCCTTCAGGAAGGCAGCATTTTTCCCGTGTTTGGTTTCAGTTAGAGCACAGCGCTCCGAAATGCCAAAGCACCGAGCACCACAACCGGGTTTCAAAGCTCTCTGCCCCAGGACAACACCAAGGCCCTGCAGATAACCAGCCAACGTGACCGGTTATAGTCACCAACCAACCAGGCCAACAGGGAGAGACAGGGGAAGCAAACCACGATGCAGTGCATTGGAAATAAAACTACAAGGGGCTTTTCCACCGATAGCGGGAGGGGCAACTGGGCTTGAAAAGGAGTTTTAAAAATAAGTTCAGGTTTGCCCTGTGTCTGCCACGTCGCCATGCATTGCTGCCTCCCAGTCTTCCTTTCTGATCTTCTTCCCAGTACTGCGTTCCCTGAAGGCACACCCCTCCCCTGGCCGATGCCGCATGAAAGGCTCCCCAGATCTGCCAGCCCGTACCAGGGACATCAAGGTAATCAAAGAAACATTCCTTTCCTTCGCTTGTTCTCATTACAATGCCTACTTGGATTGAAAGGTTGTTGTTTTTTTTAAAAAATCCCCAAAACAAACACACTCATCTGCCTCCAGTTAAAGCTGCCTCTTCAGCTGAGACTCCCTGTCGCCTCGCAGTTACTAAACACTTCAATAAAACTTCTTAGGAATAACCAGACTACTAAAGAATTGAAGCAAGTTGCTCGGGGCAAAGGAGACTCTCCAGCAACAGTATCGAGTAAATACACCATTAAGCAAAACAAAACAAATACAAAGCCTGGGGGCAGATTCAAAGTACCGAGTTACTTTCAAATCAGATGACAATTTTATCAAATTTTCAGCCTCTTAAGAACATTGCAAAATTGTAACACCAGACATCACCCCCCGCTTTATAACTGTCAATTGCATAGCGTATTAAAAAAATACTTTAAAATTTAAAATGTACTAAGGAAAGTGGCATTTCTGTCTGTTTTTTTTGTTTTACATATCTCAGCTTTGCCACTATTTTGCTGTAGAGCTGATGCCAGACAGGGAGCTGACACCACCAGTTTGCATCTAAAATGCTTCCAGTCTGTTCAGACAAGCCACTCGAAGAGGTCCTACAGGCTTAACTTCACCACACACAAAATACTTGATTGGAATCACTCCTCCAGTGCTTATTTTCTTTAGCCATTTGATTTAACCTTTTGAGTCGTTCTTAGCTTGATTGAAGCTGTGAAAGTCAAACAGCGCGGGCACAACGCATCCTCAGCAAGCTAGCAGTGATGCCACACCAGATTAACACGTAACATTTCTGCTCTAATCGGTGAAAGAAGCTGCCTCGCAGAGAAGCAAGCCAGGACAAGGGGACATCGTCGCAATGCACAGCGGGGGCTCCAACCCTCGGTACAGCCGAACCCGGAGAGCCCGGAAAGCCTGCCTGCTGCAAGCAGACAGGATCCTGCACTCAGGCAAAATAGCAGCTTCCCGCCTCTGCAGAGTTGTAAGCCGGGAGCCACGTCGCACTTAAAATGCCACAGCTAGATGCCATCCAAAGACATTTAAGCCACGTTTGGCACTGTGCCACCAGTATGTCACCCCTCCGACAGATCATGATGCGACATGTTTGCAAGGGCGGCACCGTGAGTCAAAGCCTCATTTACTGACTCAAAAGCATGCATCATCTATGAAGTTGTCTTCACATCATGATATTGCAATTTGACTAAATTTCAATAAAGCTACCTTTCTGTTACCCACGCTGACTCTTAGTTCTTTGTAAAGCGGAAAGAAGCAAAGCAATCTGACTGCTATGTTACTCCCCCTCAAGAGCTGATGGGCACGAGTCTCAGGTCCATAAATTTCATTCACCGTATGCTGGTGTGTAAGCATAAGCTAACAGGGGGAGGATTTTCTTTACTGGAACGTATTTTCCTCTTCCATCTGAATCAGGAAGATAAGCACACAGAACAAAACGGGGGTAATATGGAATGCTGGTGTAAAATAGCCTGAACTTTCTTATGCGAAATACACATTGGACCAAGAAAGGAAGGAAGGTGATGCGGTGCAAGAGAGTCCGGAGGTGTTTTGCTCTGTGTCCCTACTGATTTGAAAATAGGGTACTTCTACTACTCCAGCACGTGAAGACTGATTTAGAGCTGTGGTATTATCAAGCTAAATGCTGCTTGCATTCAAATACTGAAGTGTCCACCACAGAAAATCTTAACAGCTATTAGATGGAAAAAAACAACGCAGCTCTAGATGCTAACCTGCGATCTGGGAGAACAGGGTTCTGCTCTGAGCTGTGTGTCAGACTCCCTCTGTGACCACAGGCAAACCGCTTTCATTCTGTGCCTTTTTAAGAGGTATGTAATACGCCACCCCAGAGGACAGCTTTGCTGTGAAGACGATCAGACTGCAGAGCTCACGCACGACTCGGTGCGCTCTCAGCAGACATCAGCTGGCACGGTGCTTGGGTCTGCACAGCTCCTTCAGCCTGCGCCTGTTAACTCCTGTGTCGCACCACATCACCTGCTGACTGATAGCAAGGAAGCTTGCTCCCCTCCCACCTTCCATTTTTAACAGTTGCAAAATTCAGCTTCAAATTAAAAGGTATTTCTCTTCATTGCTAGCCTAATCAGGCATGGCTTTCCTCATCTTTCGAGTATTTTACGAGACCACCTCATTTAAGATAGTTACAAAACTGTTTAAACAAAGCATTAAAGAAGAGTTGCTCAGGTAGAATTTAAGGCTCAGATGTTTCCCCATCTGCAAATGAAATCAGGCTTGTGAGGCAAACCGCACGTTTGTTTCAGCAATCTAAGTTACATTATTTTTGTTTTAAGGTCATGTCTCAAACCCCATCTCATAAGGCTCATGTGCCAAATGAGATGAACATGCCTATCTGTTCCACTGAAGGCACCTCCTCAACTTCATCCGACTCCGTGCATTAATACATGGGGATAATAAAAGAAATACACAGAGGATAAAATAGAATACGAGCCAAGGTGAACTCAAGTACTGCTTACCTATCTCCTCCACTATGCATAAATTCCTACCAGCTGCAGAGGAACAAGGAATGCACAAAAGCAATGAGACCACAATAAAAACCAAAGCAAGGAAATCTGAAAAGATGGCTCTAAAGTGGAAGGAAGTTACCTTAGGCCCACTTTTAAAAGAGCAGCTGAAGAACAGCAATGTTTATAGCCTCTCAATGGTTTCTATGTCAGATGTGCGCAGTTTACAAATAGATTTCGCTAGCTGCAAGCCTTCAGTGCTTCCTAACAACTTCAGACTAACATTGGAAATGGCAGTTGCAAGCATCCAGAAATGTTAAACAGAAAAAGAAATTGGGTCACTTACTCAAAGTATTTGTATAGACATAAATGCCAAATTCATGCATACTCATTTGCTTCTCACATGGCTGATAAACCGGTCCTAATAACTTCTGATAGTTTGTGCACTGAATTTTATCTTTTCACTTCAGAAAAATTATAATCTTAAATTTCCTTCCCATTATTTAAGTTTTCACAGCACTTATCCCATCATGTTTGTGATAAGCAGCAGAAATTCACACAGTCCTAGGATATCTCCTGAATATTTTAGTGTATCATTCTCTGCAAGCATTCACACCGTGAGTCCTTTTATAAGCCACTCAACATCCAAGTAACAGCTCTTCAGTCTCTTGACCCTGTAAGTCCTTTTCTGAGGCTGTTAAATACCTCTCATCAGATGGCTATAAAATATTCTTGTCAGCTTAAGTTTACTCAAGCTTATATCCAGTCATCCCTGTGTCAGGTTTGTCCATTAATTTGTATGTCTCACCGGCCAGCACTCACTCATATCCTGTCAGACATACAGCACTCGTCTCCTTGAGACAAACAGGCCATAAATAGAGACCCGTCAGTACAAAAGTTGATAAGAAGCTGCCTGTCACAGGCACAAATAATTACGTTGGAGGTAGCTTATACTTTTTTTTTTTCATTCTTGACACCACTTTTCCTCATATTTTCCACAAATAATCGTGGCACAAGAACCAGAAGCATCCTAGTACTAATTAGTAAATGCTGTGTAGAACTGGGGAAAATCATTACCAAAACCATACAAATCATTCTCAAATCCTACCCAGTCACCCCTAGCAGGGTAACAGTCACAGCACCACCCCCAGCCCCCAACCAATATAAATGGCAGCTTCCTGTGTTTACTACCTTTAAAATCTAGGTAAATTTTAGCAATCATTTTATAAACTCTGATACTGTTAAGATACAGATGAAGGATTCAAAGCACAGTGTTCATTAAATCTGAGTGTAGAATACAGAGCTACAAACTGCTAAGTATTTATAAACCATTTAAAAATAAAGTTATTAACTACTTTTGCTATCTTTAAGCAAGAAAGTACTAGAGAGAAGTTACCAGGCAAAGCTAAAGAGATGACTTAGCATTTCGCGCCATTTGTCATATATAGACAAAAGCAGAAATGCTTGGAGAAAATGATTCTGGTTTTGATTTTGAACAGTATGTTGCAAAGTCATTCTTATCTTTCAGCGTTAGAGATCTCTCACACATACTCTGACAGCATAGAAAGCCTAGCAAGCGCATTGCATCTTCCAAAAGACAAGAGTGGCCAGACAACACCCAACGAACACATGAAAACCCTCTCAGAATAGATATCCACCTAGTCACAGTTTAGTCTGTGACAATGGGCAATATGGGATGCAGAGGAAAAGAGCACAAGACCAGAGAAAGCTTACAAGGTGCACCCTCACCGGCCCTCACAGTCCCAGGAATCTGTATTTCAGAAGTTCCCTTACTTTAATATTAGTAGCATGGCTTAAATGCACTGATGGACCTTTCTTCTGTGAACTTTAAATTATAAGTTTTGGAATCCAAAACATTCTTTATGAGCTTGCCTTTTTTTCCCCTATTTTTCAAGCCTGTTGCCTGATCATTTAACTTGATATATTCCAGTTCTTCTGTAATGAGGAAACTGAACAACCATTCCCTGTTCACCTTTTTCACTCTACTCAGTTTTATAACTATCACCTTCCTGCAGTCATCTATTTTCCAGGCTAGGCAGGTCTAACCTACTTAGAATCTCTTCATGCAGAAATTATTACATAGGTCTCACCATTCTATCTTTAAAAAAAAAATGCCTAGGAAACCTTTTTGCTATAAATAAGGTAACAGGAATACACTGTTTGAGACACAGGTACGTGATAGGTCCCTGTAGCAATATAATGGCATTTTTTATTTTATATTAACATCTAACAATTGATTTGCCTACTTTCTTTCTACAAAGAATTAAACATATTTCAGAGAAATGCTTACAATGACTTGAGCTAATCCTTTCTTCAGGATACTAACAGTTCAGTTTGAACCCATTATACTTCCCCACATAACTTGTGTATGCACACACATCACTCTTCTTATGGGCATAACTCCATAGATTTTAATACTGGATTTCACCTGCCATTTCATTATCTAGCCCCTTGATATTGCTAAATCTTTTCATAATACTTTGCAGTTTTGAGCACAACTAATTTTTGTGGTTTTTCTTTTTTTTTTTAAGTATTAAATGTCAGCTGAGTCTTCAGTTTTCTCCCTTGGTTTTCAAAAAAAAAAAAAAAATCACCTAAAAATTGAATGCCAGGTGGATTTATATCTCACGAGTGTTTCACCACAGGCTACAGCATAACCGAGTTTAGCGTTGGTGGCCTTTTGTTGTTGTTTTGTTTTTTTTTTTTGAACTCCAAGTTCAACACATTGATGACATCAGCCCCAAGCCCCACACCGACGCTTCCTTCCAAGAACCCCAACAGCCCTGCAACTCGTACCTCACATTTGAGTAACCCTTCTCTCTGCATTTAAAAAAAAAAACAAAAAAAAACAAGCCTTGGAAGGTTTTTTCTTTCCTTACGCGGAACCAAGCGCTGCTCTCCTCCTCTTCCAGCAAACAAATGTCCCAAGCCAAGGGGGCCCTGCTGGTACCCCCTCGAGTCAACCCGAGCAAGGAGGAACCCCCAGAGGCTGAGAAAGCCGGGGAGGGAAAGGGGGTGAGGGGGGGCCCCCCGAACCCACGCCGGCCCCCGCGGCGGGCACTCACCGCACAGCATGAAGAGCAGCACGCAGGCCAGGGTGGCCACGATCACCAGCAGGGTCAGCCCGATGCTCTGCCACATGCTGCCGGCCGCCGCCCCCTCCTCCAAGACGCCTCCCCCGGTCCCCGCCGCCGGCGGTCAGGGCCCGCTCACCCCTCACGCAGGGGCTCCAGGGGCCCGGCCCGGCGGAGGACGGGGCCGGGCCCCTCCGGCGCCGCTGGGCAGAGCTAAAGGTAAAGGCCGGCCCGTCCGCCAAGCGGGGGCTACGGGGCGGGGGCCGCACCTCGCATGGCTGCCCCCGGGGAGCGAGCCGAGCCGAGCCGAGCCGAGCCGAGCCGGCGGCGTCTCCTCCCGCCGCTCCACGACCCGGCGGCGGGGCGGGCCTTGAGCCGCGGCGCGGTGACCTCATTGACGGCGGCGCGCGGGGCATGCCGGGAGTCGTAGTTCAGCTCGCGCTGGAGCACGTAGGCCTCGCCGCGGACGCGGACTACAAATCCCAGCGTGCCCCGCGGCGCGAAACAACGCCCACCGGCCGGCGCAGCTGTTGCCCTGCCGCGTGATGGCGTCGCCGCGCTCCCTGCCCGCCGGAGCCGTGCCCGCGGGTGGCAGCGACACGGGGAGAGCTGCGGCAGGTATGGCTGCGGTGCAGCGCGGGGCAGGACGGAAGCTCCGAGGACAGCTTGCTTCCTCCGCGCTGATTTCGGTTAGCCCCGAGGGGCCCGTTCGTTTTTTCTCCCTCTTATCATGGCCGTCCTTGCCTCCCGGTGGTTGATGTGAGGCTGCAGCAGGGCTCTCGCGCCTTAGCCAAGGCTGCGTTTTGACATCTGTCCCAGCCCGCTCTGGTTCAAATTCCACACGACCTTGGTGCTCGCCCTCTGTTGACTTTGTAGTGATAACATCGTAGCTGCCTTGCCCTCATAAGAGAACCCTGAGGAGATAATAACTACCGGGAATCATGCGATAGGGGCTGTACACCTGACTGATACGGACTTCACCTTTAGCACTGGAATGGGGTTGTAACTTTCCCTTGTAGCATGGGAGACACTGGTTAATGTTTCTAAAACTACTGAAAAATGTGTGTTTAAGCCACTGGTACAGAAGTGTCATTTCCCATGAAGGTGTCACCATTGCAGTGAGATGTCAGAGAAGGCTAATCCATTTCTCCTTTGTGTTTCTTATATGGATAATTTTTAAATCTCCCCTTGGTTAATACTCTGCCTAACCCACTCATCATGTCTTGCAAGTTTCATTACACTTGAAACACCTTTTCTGATATTGCTCAATAACTTTGTACTTTGACAAGGTCTCCTCATCTTTAAATGTCACTCTAACACTAACCTAAGCAGTTGTTACACACATACTTAAGCAAGGTTTCTTCTGTATTGCAAACAAACAGCGAAGCAATAACAGGTACTACTGTATTAACTTTTGCAAAATAAATGAATAAGTTCCCTCCTAGCTACGCTGTTCTGTACTTCTCACGTATAGTTAAAGTTCTCTGGGTATGGAACTGCCACTTTCTCTTTCCTGTAAAGTAGCTGTCACATCTGGGGGCTATTCAAAATTTTCATATACACCATCCTACAGTTCCAAGCTGTTTTACTAATAGTAGTTAATTCACATAATATCCCCAGACCACATCACAGAACCACTCAGCATCCATAACTGAAGAAAAAATTATCTTGGAATGAAGTCATTTTGTAGCGATAAATATAATGATGATACCATCCAAGGCAGTATACTAGGAAATAAAGATGAAAACAGGAAGCAATTAGATTTCTGATATTACACTGCACAGGTAAAAGGCCTTTTAATCAACATATGTTCTGTTTGGAAAACGTTAATTTTATTTATTTAAGTGTGCCTTTCTGTAGAAGGGTTTTTGGGCTTGAATTTAAGGCATCTCTAAATGGTAACTCCTCTTAGACAGTTTGAAAGAACTAGCTCAAAAGCCAAAGCAGATATCATTTTGGTTGCTAATACTATCCATTCTGAAACATCCATCCTCTGTTAATGAAAGGGCTCTTAAATTATACTACAAGAAATTTAATTCTCTTATAGAAATAGAAAGGAAAATTTAAACATATCAGAAAAGCTTCCCAACAACAAAACTTCTCAGGTTGGAAAATAACCACCAAAAGGAGAGAAACTTTGAAGCTAGTAGCTGTTACATTTTTACAGTTACAGTAAAAGAACTTCTTGAAGAACTAGGAAAATATTTGTTATCCCACAAAGCAAATGAAGTAAATAAAATAAATATCCTTCATGAATCGCAACTGACTTAATTTTGAGGACAACATACAACTCAGAAATTTTCAGAATATCACACTGCATGATTGAAGCTGAAGCATTTCACTTTCTGCCTGACTTCTACAAGGTTTTTCACCTGGTACACAGATGTCCTAACCACAGGATTAACTGAGCAGAGGTGAAGGATGACCTCCCCTCACCTACCAACAATGTTCTTCCTAATGCAGCCCAGGATACCATTAGCCCTCCTTGCCTTCGGGGCACATTGCTGGCTCATAATCAGCTTTTTGTCCACCAGAACCCTAGGGTCCTCCTCTGCAGAGCTGCTTTGCAGGTAGTAAGCCCACAGCGTGTACTGGAGTCTGGGGTTATTCCTCCCCAGATGCAGGACGTTGCATTTCCCCATACTGAACTTCATGGGATTCCTCTCGGCCCAATTCTCCAGCTTGTCAAATTCCCTTTGAGCGGCAGCACAACCCTCCAGCGTCTCAGTCACCGCCCTCGGCTTTGTGTTATCTGCACACTTGCTGAGGGTTCACTCTGTCCCAGCTTTCAGGTGGGAATGAAGATTGTTGAACAATATTGGCCTCAATATCAATCCCCGAGGTACACTGCTAGTGACTTGCCTCCAGCTGGACTTTGTGCTGCTGATCACAATACTTGGCCTGTCCTTTCGGGCAATTTTTAATCCACCTCACTGTCCACTTATCTAACCTGCAGTTTGTCAGCTAGTCTATGAGGATGTTAGGGGAGACAGCATCAAACGGCAAAAGTGAAGGTAAACAGTATCAGCTTCTCTCCTCTCATCCAACGGGCTAGCCACCTCATTGTAGAAGCCTATCAGGTCGATTAGCCATGATTCCCTGTTCTTAAATCCATGTTGATGACTCACAATCATCTTGACCTTCATATTTGGAGACAGTTTCCAGGAAGATTTTCTCCATCACCTTCACAAGGATTGGGGTGAGACTGACTGTCCTGTACTCCTCTAGATCTTCCTTCTTGAAGATAGGAGTGATGTTTGCTCTCTTCCAGCCTTCAGGAACCTCTCCCAGTCACCAGTACATTTCAAAGGTAATTGAGAATTGCCTTGCAATGGCATCAGCCAGCTCCCTCAGCACTCGTGGGTGCAACCTATGAGGCCCCGTGGACTTATGTATGTCCAGTTTGTTTAAATGCTCCCTAAGCTGGTCCTCCTTTACTGAAGGCAAGTCTTCCATGCTCCAGACTTTCCCTCTGGTCTCAGTGGCCTGGGACTGCTGGAGGCCAGTGTGAATGCAGGACTGAAATTGTCATCAGCACAGACAACAAGCACATAAAAAGCACTCTCTAGCATAATCGTTGAAGCAGTTGAATAGCAGTTCAAATCCCCACAGGCACAGGCACGGGGTAACTGTGGATGTTACACTTTAACCAAATTGTGAGATAAAAGGAGAAACACTTCCTCCTCCAACCACTTGGTGAATACAGTCTTTGTTATCCTATTTTTCCAGATATGTGAAATAAAGCCCTTTATGTGGATCATGTGGAACACGTTGTGTCAAGTGAAATATGAGCAGATTTCCATCTGAATGAAAAAAAGACATAATGTTATATGTATTTTATCATAGACTTTTCTTCAGATCAAAATTAAATTATATGAGCACATACACATCCGCCCTGCTACATATCACTTCACATGCTAATGTGCCAGAAATCTGTACCAATACCGATGATGATGCATTTGGGATAAGTGAGCTACAACATGGATATTGTTTTGTTTGATTGTTTGTTTTTTTTTTTTTTCAAAAGTCTGTGAAATGACACGTAAGAAAAAATATTAAAAGAAAGCGTTGGACAGATGAGGTTTTCTAATCACTGAAGTTCAGAAATAAGGTTGTTTATGCAGATCTAAACATGTCCTACCCAGTTTCTTACGTATGTGCAATATGGAGTTGCAGAATTGAACGTGGCTCATCCATTCCCTGAAGAGGATGGAAAAAACTCATTGATAATGAGTTTTATGACTTACTAAAGTCATTATAGTCTTTCATCCATCATCTTGCAATGTTTGGTCACTGCATACTATCAATATTGTACATTCAATACTTTTTCCTATGATGCTCAACACTGATCAAACTTCTCATATCTTTTCTCTCAGTGTGCATGACCACCTATGCAGTGATAGATGTTTTGGGGGTAGAGGAAAGAGGATGGTCAGGTCGTTATGCAGCAAAGGGACTGCAGCACAGGACTGGTGAGCAGGCCTCTTAGAGGGCCTCTGCTAATCAGTACACCAGACCATGGGGTAGGTCAAAGCAGGTGTGTTTGATATGGGATTTCACAGAGCAGCAAGGACATGCAATGTTGCCAATACAAGAGCTAAAGACCAGTGACAGGGAAGAGTAATCCGGATTCTGAAGGCACAAGCCTTATTTAAAAGGTGTGAGAGTTGATGCATCTAGACTAACCAGTTGTTTCACAGCAGTTAGTTAACTAGTGTTCATGTTTGTGTAGCAAGACAAGAGGAGGGATGTTATTATCCCTCATTCACCAGGGAGAGGACCGAGGCTGAAACATGTGTTCAAAGTATCAGCTGCTTTTGATGTGCCCCTTTTGGTCTCTTTTTCAGCTGGTGTATGGGGAAAATTTAATGTTTCTCTTGCATTTAATTTATCTGTAGCACAGCTTTCACTGATGTCAGTTGCAGCTGTAAGTGCTCAGCACTTTGACAAATCTCCATTCAGTTACCCTAAGGCAACAGCAGAAGGAAGAATAAAATCATTGACTAGCTGTAGAAAAAAAATATTTAAATGATCTACCCATAATCACATGGAAATTGTGTTATATAAGCAGTGTATTCTAGTCCTCCAAAGGAATTTCAGCCACTTTAACAAGATTATCTTTTCTCCTTTTTAACACCCTTGCATCATTCATGGCCTCCTTTTCGTTTCTTATCATACACACTGAGTATTGATGAAGCAGGAGTCTTGCCAAAGGCTATTAATGTAAGGCTTATTAAAATGAATGTGCACAAGAAGAACAAATTAAAGTAATCCAGGCAGTCTTTGTTCAACCATGGCCTAATTTTTTAACCCTTGTCTTGGCAGATACAGTATCTTTGAAGGTAGCTGGCAACCATGCTGACTACTGTAGCCAATACAACAAACTTGACTGCCTCCTGCTAATACCCAAAAAGCTGGCCAAGTAATGATAGTTCATGCAGAAGGTGCAAAATGTAGCCCTTTCTTCTATCCAGAATACACTTGATGATCTTCCCCCCACCGCTTCTCTTTTGGCATTAATGCCTTACTATTTCTCAGGGAAGGAGTACAGAGAACAGCTTGCGTCCACCCCTTTCCCTCTGCATTAACTCATTATGCTTTACATTGTAAGCTCTTTGAGGAAGGACCTGCCTCCTGGTGTAGGTCTCAACACAGCAAGACCATGATCCCAGACTGGGACCTCTGTACGCTATCATAATGCTAAATACAAGCATGCATGAGGGAGATCAGTCAGTTCCAGTCACAACTCACAGCAAGTTACCACCATCAGACTCCTCACAGGAGACATGTAGACAGGGGATAGAGCATCTAAGTACGGTCTTTTGTATTTAGCCTCAGGTTTTGGTTCAGAGCCATCAATCTTCACTCAGTTCTTGGCTGACTTAAACAATCAGCGCAGACTATTTATATGAAGACGAGACACATAAGAGGGATGAGAAGATTCTATTTATGGAAATTTATAAAATGCCAAACTACGTAACTAAACTGAGTGCAGCCAAGGACTTTTCCTGGACACGTTGCAATTGCATTTCAGCTTTAGCAAAGCGTTTGAGTGAATACCTGCAAGTATCCCTTTGTGCCGAAAGAGGGTGCTAAAACATAGTATTACAAAACCGGCAATGCTATACCATTGCTCAAATTAATATTTCCTGCAGCCCCAAGTTTTTGTGGCTTAGTTTTTATTTTACATGCCCACAGCTGGCAATTTAATACAAAGTTTAGTTTTAGATTTGCAGACGTATTACACCAGCTATCATTTCAAAATTAAAAACGTAGAAAAATGACGTTATACAAAGAAAGTACAAAATCTGTTAGCTTTAGCGTGATTACTCAGAATTGATTCAATGCAGCTTTATTACCAACAGTTTTTAAGCACTCACTGAGATGTAACAAAAAGTCTATCACATTAAGCTGGTAACTTCCCATAACATCACTAGCAGAATTGAGATCTTTAGGTACCTAACCATTGTCCTGTGTTAATAAAATTAGAAAAAGAACTGATAATATAAGATTATACCCCTTTCATTTGAGGTAGCTGCTCAGGGAAAGAAGATATATTTTGCCAGTGAGTTGTACAGATACTACTGACAAGACAATTTTGTGAAACAGGCAAGTCCTGAGTTTAAATTCCAAGTTTTGGAGGAGATCAAGAGCAGTGATCAGCAATGGGAGACATGTCTGAATTCACTTTTCTTTCCCAGGGTAATACTTTATCCTACTGATTGAAACTTAGCAGGAGCTGAGAGTTGCCAGTAGTTGGCTGATGGGTGATACCTTGTCCACCCTGTTTCCTGCTGAGCTGGAAATGCAGTGGGACCTGGCAGCTCCAAAGTCAGTGCAACTCAAAGGTGCAGTTCCTAAAATGCAGAGATATTCAAAGCCTGGCTGGACACAGCCCTGTGCAGCTGGCTATAGGTGACCCTACTTGAGCAGAGGGGTTGGACCAGATGATCTTCAAAGGCCCCTTCCCACCTCAACCATTCTTAGGTAGCTTGTGATAAGGTCCAATCTACAGCAATCCCTACACCAGCAAGACTCAAGCTAATGCCCTGTGGTATTTTACCATGAACAGTAGTTGTGTAACAGCATTGTCCCAGAGTGAAGTGCTGTTTTAGTTGCTTCCACTTACTGTCCCCGTTTCTGAGGAATTTCAGCTGGAACTAAACAATTCTGGTTTTCCACACATTGACTTATTTTTCTGCCTTTCCTCTCAGCAGAACATGCTGTTCAGCAATCACTCAAAGCTAACATGCCTGGCAGAAGTCTGCTGTGCTCAGGGCCTGGGATCCAACTAATGCGTGGCATCACCCTCCATGCAAAACAGATGAGTCCAAATCCTGACACAGCCCTTAAATCTGCAAATTCAGCTCATTAGATAGGTGTTAAAAATATCCATAGTACTATTACAGCTTTTTTCTAATGCCACCAAAATCCTATTTGCTCCCTATTTGTGACTTCGTTGGAGAAATTATTGTTTTGATTAAAAAAAAAAAAAAAGTTGCTACTATAGAAAGAAACTATATTGATATTAATATGATGTTTCAGTTACAAGGAACTCAAGAGAATAGGAACGGTTCATCTTTACCAAACCTGAACATCCATTTCCTTTCTGTTTTAGACACAGAAAAGCGAGAATAAAGAAAAAATGTTTTGTATTACCATACCCTTAGGGCTGGATTTGGCTTGACACACTGAATCCAGCCTGTTTGGTCAATAATGAAGCATCCAAATGCACTGAGTCACTACCGTGATTCTCTGCCAGTCACCTTCCAAACTGCTCCTTGCTCACCTAAAGAGTAATTTCTTGGACAACGAGGACAATTTTCTGCTTAGGTAACAGCTTCTCTGGGGGACAGAACGGAGATCAGAAAGTACTTCTCTTCAATATTGCAAGATGGTCTGTAGTAACACAGAAAGAATCAAATGAATAACCTGTGAAGAAGATGAATAAGGGGAAAGGCCAGCAGATCAACCTCAGAAATTATGGCGGTTCAGTACAGACTAACACACGAATTTGGAAGCTCAAGCAAACAAGCTTGTGTCTGTAAAACTGGGCTAGAAGTTACATGAGGACATGCTTTCACGTGAGGCTTCTGGCACATCATTTCTGGGCAAGCAAGTGGCACTGGGATGGTAGCCATTCTCACTGTGTTTGGAGCATCTCTGCATCTAGATCCAAGACAAAGCAAGGGGTAAAGTAGTACATGAACAAAGAGCTGCCCAGTAAAGAAGACTTGAGGTTTAGAACATCAGTTCTACCATTTGGACAAATATAGCCTATATACACCAAGTACACTTTGGTTTGTGAAGGCGCAACCTGTTCTGCACCACACGGAGTGCCCTTGGCTCCTTTCCACTGCTTGTGCCACTGGCACCAGGAGAGTATGTTCTCTGAACTCTGGTCGACCAAACCCTGAGCAGCCAGAATTGAGAGTGCAGCACTGGGAGTGCTTTGTCATTTTTGTCGTGTCACTTTTGACAATTTTTAATTTTAAAAATTAATGCAAAATGGAGAATGCTCATATTTTAAGAAAGATTATGTTGATTTCACACACCAAAGTCTGTTTTATTGAAAATGGGGGAAGGAGAAGGGCATTTTCAATAAGCTCTGATGGTTTAAATTAATGTTTTATAGGAGATATAATGCTTTGTTTGCACTTAGAACAGAAACCAGTTTTGAAGGCATGAAATTTTGTGCTTGTGCTGACAGGCCAAAGCTTCTCCTTCCCTGACGTTTTCCTGTTCATATCAGCGGCAGAGTTGCGACAGGGGCCAGCAGCTCCCGCTCTGTGCGATTGTTGCCTCTTCCCTAGCCAACCTAAATAAACACCCGGTTATCAATTGCTCCCTAATAGGCTAATCTCCGGGGAGATGCCCCCGTCGGGCAGCGTGGGGACATCGATCTCGGTCTGGCACAGCGCGGGGAAGATCCGGGGCTTCAGCCCAGGGTACTTCAGCCGCAAGTACGAGCGCTGGGCCAGACAGCAGCTCACCCGGCCCTCCCGCTCCCCCCTTCCCCGGGGCAGGGGCAGGGGCAGGGGCAGGGGCAGGGGCAGGG
>VXAA01006838.1:104740-161651 GCA_013399115.1 Anseranas semipalmata | reverse complement strand
GAGGGAGGGAGCGGGGAGCCGGGAGCCGCGCGGGGAAAGTCAGCCGGAGGAGCGGAGCGGTGGACGAAGGGGGTGAATGGTGCGCGGATCCCCCGCGCGGTTCCCCCGGCGGCACTCGGAGGCGTGTGGGAGCCGGCTCCCGCAGGGTGCAGCCCGCTCCCTTGCTCTCTCCAAGCAGGTGCATTTTTCTCTATTTCGAGGCGCGTGTGGGCACGTTACATAAACGGATTATTGCCGGCGGTGTGCTAGTAGAAGCTCTTGTGCTAGGCATACAGTCTGTAGTGGAACACTTTCTTTTTTTTTTCATGTAATGAATGAACAATAGAGTTTTAGATTCCGGTTTAGCATTTAAGGGAGTTAAAGTGGAACAATGCAGTCATCTGTTTAGCAAGTAGGACTGTTTCCCCAAAGCACATTGTGTCTTTGCAGTCATGGTAACTTCCCCAAAGGATCTCATCCTGTTTATAAACAGTAATTATTAAGAGTAATGCTGACCTAACAAAGGAGGAGAGTATCGTACAGGTATTTTGCAGCCTTCAAGACCGATGTACAATGGGGCTGAATAATGTGTCCAAGCTTGTTGTATCAGATGTTGTGCCAGGATTAAGAACGGAACCTATTTTTTCTTTCATATGATTTAACAGCAAAAACATTTTTTTCCAAATGTCTTTGCAACATGTGTTGTAATTTCTGCCTTTCATGCACAAAAATCAACTTAGAATCCCTCCCACCAGTGACTGAAACATGAATAATACTCCAATAGTCTTTCCATGAATTAACTGGAGTCCTCCTCCTAACAGTCAGCTGCTGTAAGTCTGAATCTATTTCTCCTATTCAGTGTGTTTGCAGTCAGCTCAGATGTAGGATGATAGATGGGAAAAGACCCTCTTGAAAAAGACTGGAAATGGTGCACTGGTTGATGCTGCCTTGTAACTCCAGAGTGACTTTCCACTACATTACTGAACAGCTGTTTCTTATAGTGGTGGGTAAGACATAAAATGTATGTCTAACTTACCATAACTGCACAAAGCCTAAATTAATACCAGCCATTGATAATGTCTCTCTTATGATACAGTGATGGCAATTACAAAGAAACCTGGTATTCCAGAAAGTAACTTGCATTATATATCAATATCTGGTACAGATAACATCCAGGTGCTCAGAATTGCTGAGTCAACTTGAAAAAAAGTTAGAATAGCAGTTAAAATATTTCCTTTGGACTCCTTCCAGGCCAGAGATGAGATCAGTCGTACAGGTGCAAATCAAGAAAAAAAGACGTAGGTAACATAGGCATTGACAACTTTGTATTTCTACTAATGAAAATGATAGTGGAGACTTTTCCTTAACCTGTTATTTCTGGTTCTTAGAGCTGTTTCATTAGCCTTGGAATTATTCTTGGAACAGCTGGCAGCAATATCTAGAAAGGGCTATTTGGAGCTACACATGGGTTTCTTTTAGCAAGTTTTTGCTCTTCTGTATCTCCAAGTACTCTGTTAGAGTTGAAAAGTTGCTTAGATTTCATAAGCCTTTTTACTCATAAGTACAGGCATTCTGGGGGGAGAATGGCCAATTTGGGGAAATCTTCTAAAGGGTGTAAAAGTTAAAAGTTGCTTTGGTTCTAAAAGTTTAAAAGAGTGTCCTTGGAGCGTTAGCTACTGAAGATGAAACCAGAACTTCTGATGAAAGTCTGCTGCAAGGACACTAATGCAGGGTTAAAAGTTACAGCCCACAGATGTCTAGATGGACCCGGAGCTGACTGGGGGGAAGAGGGAAGGATGCTACAGATGGTACCAGGAGCAAATGAACGATGAACATACATTTTAGGCCAAGTAGTAGGAACGCTATTTTAGTATTCCCTTCTGCAGTGGCACAGAAATAATCGTGTGTATGTTACTAGTGTCCCTTCAACTCAAATGAGAGAGTTTATCAGCATTGTGGGTGTTAAATCACTACTATTTGTAGAGTGTAGCAAAAGGAAACATTTTATTGAAACTTCATTTTATTGCAGCAGCAAACCACAGTCTTTATGAGGCTTTAATGTTTCCGTATCATTCCCACAGTATGAAGGCAACCACAGCGGGACAGTTCTGTTTATGTAGTTCATTACAGCTCTACTTACATCAGTGGATCTAGGTCAAATTACACTGGCTCAGGATTTGGCTGCACCCTTGAACTTTAAACCGATTATACATTTTGATTTGTCAGTATATTTTCCATGGGGTCAAATCCCACTTTTACAGAGTAAGAGAGTGCATAACCTTGCACAGTGCATGGCAATTAATGCTTGCAAAGAGTCTAGGTAGCACGAAGGTAAGCATAAACATGAGGACGGTGCGAAGCTGTATTTAATAGGTTCAAGTATCTGTACATCTACAATAATCCAGTTGCAGAGGGGTTATATAGACAGGAGCTAGAATATTATTTTAAATTCCCTAAGAAACTTAGATAACCAGTGTAATTTGAAATCAGTGAAGAAAGATACCTACCTCTTCCAAGAACCATGGCTGCCATATCAGGGTATGATGCCTGATATGAGCATACTTTCATTTTAGGACATACGGAAAGGCCCCTAGACAGAAACAGCTCTCTTTGTTGGCAGTAGCCAAATGAAAGCCCTGCCTCATTGTCCATTAGTATTTGTTAACTGCCCTGAGCACCTTCTGAAAAAGAGTATTGCGGAGACAGTGTTCCAGTCCTGTATTCTGGAGTCCCCGAAGTCTAGAAGTGAAAATTTTCTGTAGACAGAGATCAGTCCAGCACAAATCCATGACTGCATCATCCACTGCCAACAAGATGTCTCCAGCTCCATCAGAGTGAAAAGGTAGCAGACTTCAGCAGCCCTGCCGTCCAGAACCAAGGCAGCAAGCCAGGGTTGTGCCAGCTGATACAGAATTAATAAAGTATGCAAAATTATGCTCAGAAACTACATATAGAACAGACAAAGGGACATAAGTACTTGCACAGAAACTGAATAGGACACACTGAAGCCTTTAGCACATGATGCAGTGACAAGGGATTAATAAAAAAGTCCTGAAGCAAGAGTCCAGTGTCTCACTGGCAAAGTTACTGATAGATACCTGCTTATAAAAACTTGCATGCTGGCCTTGGTGTTGATTCCTTTGTTCTCTAGGAATATTGTCTGATTTTTTTAAGACTGGTTCTTTTATCTTCATTACAAGCACTCTGATCTGTGGAAAGAAACAGATACCTGTTCATCAGGCACTTCATTTTACATTTAGTTTAATAGCATCTCTTGAATTTATTAAAGAAAATAGTTAATCAGATCCAAACATTTTAAAATTGAACCTCTGACTCAAAAGTTGGAAAAAAAAAAACCTGCAGTAGTATTTTCTTTAGGTAGTAGTAAGCTCAAGATTAATGTAAATATGCGGGGCTGGTTTATTCTGTGATGTAAGCTAGCTTCAAGTGTAAATCAAGTGTAGGAATTTTGCCTAATGTTTTCATGCCATGCTATATGAGAGTTTTTGTTAATTACTGCCTATAAAACTGATTTAAAGCCAAGGCATTGATAGGCATTTAGAAATAAATCTCATACAATTTGAGTCTGAAGTACACGTTTAGTGATAAAGTAATATGTCCCAAGTGCAGCCTGACTTGTAATTAGAGAAAGGAAAGGAGGGAAATCAGGAGGATGAAACTAAGTGTACCACTGGTTGTTCAGAGCCAGAAAGCTTTTGGGATGAGTCTGCCTCGTGATGGAGCTGTGGAAGGGCACAAGAAGCATTCCCCTGCTACAGCAGAGAAGAAACACCTGGTGAGACAGGGGCCTGCGACTCTGCTGCATTACAAATGACACGCTTCAGACTTCAACCATATCAGATTTATTAGCCAATCTGTAAGAGCCTGGCAACAGCTGAGCTTATAAATCCATTATCTGCATGCAGCCGACATGCCTTGTCTTATCATGTGCTAAATACTTGGACCTCGGTATCTGAGTGACTGCATCTTTACCCATAAGACTGCTGCATAGCTGACAAGTAGAGTTCAATAGGAAATTAAGTGAATATTTATGCCTTCTATGGGCCTTCTTATCTACCTAAGTAACACAGCAAAAAAAAAAAAAAAACAAACAAACTAATTTTTGGGGGCGAGTTATGCCTAAATCTAGGAAGATAGGAGGGATCACTTTACATCCTGCATTATATTGGCATTAGTACTGAAAGTACTATGATTAGATGTCGATCTAACAACAACGGAGTGTTTTTTCTTAATATTAAGTTCATCCAGCTCATGGCTTTTAAACTGCATTGCATTTTCTCTTCCTCAGTCAAAACTTACCATAATAAAATGATCAAGGTCAGATGTCGCAAACTGAAGGAAATAAAGCCCCATGTGGCAGAAATGGCTGTAGGAAGATGTGTAATTAGGGGACAAAAAATTAAAATTGTTTTCATCGATGTTGGGAGGCATTTTGCTTCCCCCCCCCCCCCCCCCGGCAANNNCCCCAAGGAGGACAGATATGGAAATGAAACAAGAAGTTCTTCATATTCTGTGTCATTACTTGAAAGCCAACCACAGCAAGAAATGGAAGTTGGAAGTAGGGTGGCTAAGTTTCAAATAAATATCCTAAAACCAAGCATAAGGAAGCTCAACAAAACTATTCTTTTCTCAGTTCTTAAAGGCCCCCTGAAGCATGCCAGTCCCTAGTTATCATTCAAGACACTTTGCAGCTAGCAAAGGCAATGTGCTATTGCAATCTAATGGTAAGAGTAACCTACAGACATGAAGAAAAATCTACAGTTGCTTTTATCTCCCCTGTGTGACAATAACTCACGCAGTTACAGACATGTGGTGTTGTTAGAGCCTTACTGTGCAGCACAGTCATTAGCATTTTTATTTTGTTTCGAGAGAAGAAGCAGTTTGGATGTTTCCGTGGTGTAATTGGTTTAAGAGTTTTTGGACTTTAACATTCCGGTTACACGTGGATTAAACTCTAGGATAACTACTGTTGCAGGAAAGGAGCTAATTAGTTTGTGCACCCTCTTATCCAGTGCCAGCAGACTGTGCTCTATTGTTGGGGTTCCATACCCTTTGAAGAGGTGTTCTTGGAGTTTGTTAGCCTGATTTGAGGCTTTAAAAGATGTAAATTTAGAACTTTTGGGGGGGCTGGGGGAGAAGGACTCCCATACTCTCTTTTTGGATTCCTTATTAAACTGTGAAGCCATCTGTCATTTCCTTTTCTCTCCTCACCCAGTCTTCTTTGATCATGATTGAAGTCAAAAACATGAATTAGCATTTGAAATCTAGGTTTTTGCCCTCAAGGATCTAAGGGAGAAAGGGAGGAAAAAATTAAGTAAGGACTGGTTAACAGAAAAAGAAGGTATTTTCCTTTTTAAATGTTGTTTTATCTTCTTAAGTAACACTTTAGAAAACGCGCATCAGATGCTGTTTCTTCATTTCCCTGTATTACGAGTGCATTTTCACAGCCAGCATGAAGTAAAAAATTTGTTTTTTACTTTGTTTCTTGCATTTCACCCTGAGCATGGATAAAACTACTCCAAAAAGCAATGTGCCTTCAAACTGGCAGGGAATAAATGGTTGGCAAAGTCATCAAGGGTGATTTCCATGTCTAGGAATTGGCACATCTTTTAGTAAGGCAGTTCTGAATAATACCATCCACACCCACTTTCTCTCCGATTGCTGGCTACAGCAAGCCAAGTTACTTCTATTGCAGTTTAAAAGGTCACGTGTGAGGTCGTGTGAGCTCTGCATCTGCTGAAAGTTGGTATTTGTGGCAGAGCAGTGTTTCAGTATGCACACAGTTTAATATTTTTTTTTCAGTGTTTGCCAGTAGTCCATGCAATTTCAAGGAGAAAGCCATGAAGTCCAGTTTCATATTTACAGGTTTGTTGATCTGTTATTCACATCTCCTTATGGCCAAAATAGTTCAATCAACCTGCATTACTGATTGCCTGCTCAAAATTGCCCTCTTTTCCAAATCCAGAAGTTTTTCTAGTTTGAAAAAATATCCTTGTGCAATGTGCAATGCATCTGCATCTCTTCTCTTGGCCATTAGGATTATGCAGCTTCCTGGGGCAGCATCCCAGAGTCACTTTGCTGTTCACAGGAGATCACATTGTGGCTTAAAATCCAGCAGCCCTTCTTCCCTAGGAGTCTTGACTATATTTTCCGTACTGGATTCCATTGTAACCTAACTAGGACTTGGCCTACACTTCCTGAGATGTCTCTTTTACTATTGACAGGAAGCTGTGCATGAAGCAAGACAAAAACCTCATCATTTCAAGCTAATGGATGAAAAAGACATTGGAAAAGAAGCCTATCCAAAATCAGTTCTGATTAGCAAAGAGTCTATAAATTCCTTTCTTCTTCCCGCCTTCTACTGCTTTAGAAAGCAGAGATTGAAAGATGCCTTCCAACCTGCCAGTGTGCAGGTGTTTGATTTCAGCAGTTATATTCACTCTTCTAAACTGTAGACACCTTATTTCATGTGAGTTACTTCAGAAATGCAAACCTCCTCCCAGAAATCAGCTCCTTTCATTGAAAAAGGTATTTAAAGACTCTGGATCCACCCTCAGAAGCACTCTTGGAATTTTTTCCTCTCCAAATACTGGAGCAAGTGGCTTTATCTGGAAGCTTAAAGATTAAGAACCATGAATCTGTCCATGCCAAAAACAACACAAGTCAAAGTATATCACTTCTCGAGTTTTATGGTATTCTCTTAAATTTCCAAACCCCTCTTTTCTGGCAGAAGGCTAGTTATATGTCCACTCTACGATTTTTGTTTGTTTGTTTTCTGGTATGTGTCAAAAGCATCACAGGATGTTCATGCTGCCCTTGAGAGCTGAGGCACAGCTTGTGATTTCTTGGTGCTGAAACACATTTGAAGCTTGGCTCTAAACCAGGCAATTTGTGCAGAGAAACAGAAAAGGTAGCATTTAGTTTTATTACTCTGAAAAACACCAGTAGCTCTCCATTTCAGTGAAAAGCAATATTGAGAACCTTTTGTTTTTAATGCACTTAATTCTTCCTTACTGCTGGAGATTTTGTAAGCCCACATTCTGATAGTATCTGCAAAAAACCCTGAAAGATAGAACACCAGATGAGAGTTATTTTATGGGTAATGCACCACTTTTTTCCCCTGTACATTTACTAAACTACCAGCATGTTATTTCAAATCAGATATCATTGAAACTTCTCCTCAGGACTACATTTAATACAACTTTTTTTCATGAAATAATTTATTTTTCATCAAGCATAATCTGCAGCCTACGGTAGGATTATAATGTATCCAAGCTCTAAGGAAATAATATCTTAATCATATTTTTCTCGAAGAACAAGATTTAAACTACTAGCTTTCTCCACTTAGTGGGGTTAAGTGGAAGTCACCTCCTTCTGTGACACCTTTGAGAGATGGCAGAATTCAGATCAGAAAGTGTTTTGATGATTGAAAAGTGCAAAGCTGAAACCCAAGCCAGAGAACAACTTCAGGAAGATGGGTGTAGAAGGAAGAAACAACACAGCACTATGCTATTTTGCCTCCAGGTGTGTTTTCATGAGTTGAAAGGAGGGTTAGTATTTCAAGATTTTGGCTCGTTAAACATAAGGCCTTGCTGAAACTTGGCGTGCGCTCAAAAATACTCAAGTCCTGAATGCTCAGTAGATAGGGAATATCCCAATTATCTAAAAACAAAGAAACCCGTACCAGTCTCCTAGTCTTCAGCAAATTTGGGGGCTCACGTGCTAGTTTCTTTTATGATGTCCCCACCCCTCGCTGCTCACAGGTCCTCCTCCAGACATGAATGGCATTGCTGTCAAATTTGCATCATCACTTTGATGCAAATGTGATCTCAGCAGTTCTCACTGAATGCAATAATGTAGTTATTTAAATGAAGAGAACACAACATTGTACAAGTAACATGGTCATACAAACTAATACTGAGCTAAATAACAAGGTACTCACTGCAACATGACCTTCTGTGTTCCAGAAAGCAAAGTGAGATCATTAAACACCCATGATGAATTAATTCATCAGTCCAGAATTAGAAGATGTTTGAGAATTTATTACCTGTAATTATCTTGCATTTGTCTCATAAGCCGGTTTGGGATATATTAGGATCAACATTCAGTTGTTCAGATCTTCAGGTTAATACAATAGATAACTGAATCTAAATTATGAAGGAGAAATGTGTATAGTCAGGATGAAAGAAGTGTTAAATTCTGTTAGAGCCTCAGATGACAGTGCTTAGACCTAGCTGGAAAAGTACTAACAGACATCTTTAGACATCACCTCCTTGTTTATTTCTTAGCATCTTGCTAAAATAAATCATTTCAAGTAGATGGATTATTTTAAAGACTAGGTATACTTGCATTCCTTTTTACTTGCTTACTTAACTCTGTTATCACACATTTGCTACCCCACTGCATTTACAAATTACACACACTTCAACAGAGGTGTGTTTCTTGCTGTAATCTGTTTCCTAGGGGAGATGCAAGTCTTTTGTTGCTGCTTTTTTTCCTGTAACCCATTAATTCTCTGTGAAATTCAATAATTAGACTTATCATTACCTTTTCCACTTCTGTAGGACGTGTTTTCCTGGCAAGTAATCATTCTGTGGCTGCTAGTTAGTTTGTATTTCCCCCCCCCCCTTTTTTTTTCCTAGGGTAGATTGCTTCCCATTTTATGCATCTTTAAGGATATATGTAGTGATGCTTAAATTATCTGCTACAGCACTAGGTACCATCAATGCTACTTCTAACTTATCACTTAAAATGATTATGTTTATTACATTAGCTTGCGAGAATGTGTCATTTCTTCAAAAAGTTCTTCCCAACAACACACATTTAATGCAAAATAAGAAGTGATGCTTCTCCTTCTTTGAAGCAACAGTAAAACTAAAGAGACTTGGAGCATCTGCTTCACTTGTTGGAAACTTGAGCTCATGAGGATATTCATTTTCTGTAAACTGGTACCAGAGACTTGATCGGTGCCTGCGATGTATATCGGGTCTCAATTCGGGCTGACCTTTCCAGCAACTCCTTTTTCCTCCTGACAGCTATCTGTCCGCTATAGGGCAGCGCTGAACCTCATCTATACTTAACAATAGAGGGAATCAACATTTTTCCACATGACCTCTATCTTTGTAATGGCTGTTTGCTCTAAGAATTATCATTGTATTTTTAGAATTAGTTAAATCAATCCAGATGGGTGTGACAGTCACCGTGGTACAGTGTTCTCGTGTAGATGAGAAGTCACGTGGAAATTCCCAGCTTCAAGATGGAATAGAATAGTTCATTTGGAAGGCACCTACAAAGATCACCAAGTCCAACTGCCTACTTCAGGGCTAACCAAAAGTTAAAGCATTATCAACGAGGGTGTTGTCCAAATGTCTCTTGAACACTGGCAGGCATGGGGCATCAACCACTCACTAGGAAGCCTGTTCCAGCGTTTGATCACCCTCAGGTCAGCTTAGGTCGATGCTATCAGGTGGTCTCCCAGCATGATGAAGGAAGCTGTGTGAAAAGCCTCTGCCAAGAAAGCCCATCTTCTAATACTGCCCATAATGAAGAAAACAAAAACCATATTTGTAAGACTAACATATCCACTGAAGCAGTAAATGTCTTTAGTCGTGCTTTCTTTCCATAATATTAGATATCGTGACATGCTAAGCCTTCAGAAGAATAGAACTAGAAAAATTCTAATTTAAATCAGCAGTTACTCATAAATGAAAACTAGCATCAAACCAGTAAATTAGAAGATGTTTATTAAACTCATAAGCTTAAAATCCATTTGATTTTAAGTTTAATGTACAGATTTTAGTTTTATAAGCAGACACTTTTACCTAAATCTTCAAGTTTCTTTCCGAGAGTGAGTTACACTTGTAACTAACTGTAAAGTTTCCAGTACTCAGTTATATACCTGCATTCCTCAGTCAGCAGTTAGACAGTTTTGTACCTGGGTAATGACCTAGAAGTGAAATTGAAAGGCTTTGCGCATGTTGGAAGATTAAGGCTGAAACTGTAGAAGCTTGCATCTGGACTCTAATCCACAGCAGCACACTACAAACACCTCCTCCTCTTCCACTCTTTTACTTCTCCTTCTCCCACTTACATCCCAATAAATCATTCAGGAGAGGGTCTGTGCAGTTGGGCACCAGCTAGGCAAGAAGTGGTGTAGCAAATGGCTGCTGAACAAGAACAACCCATTTCTCTAATGGGCAGATAAACCAGATTGCCTTCACCCAAACTAAGAACAAATCTGTAAATTGAGTGTTGTCACCTCTAAGGATGTGGTTAAAACAGGCTCCAGTGTGGCCTATCTTACCAGCCTCTGAATGGAGTGGAATGGAAAAAAACACATTGTGGCATTTTTACCCCATATAGAACAAACCTCTTTTATTCTTGGCCTCCCACACCCCAGCATCTTTCAGTACCTTACCCTTCTTACAACCATGCTCCGAGTAAGGAAGGAAACTGGCTGGTTTCTTACAGCAGGCTCAGCTCTGCCATTTCTCTGAGGCCAGCAATTAAAGCACCTGTAGCTAAAGACTGCCACAAGTTACTCTGCAGCACTAAGCTGCTCTGCCAGATTCCTTCATTACAAGTTTTGAAGTGAAATTCAAGTATGAAGGCTGCGCTGCTGGCCGTGTGTCTGGTGAGTCTGGCCAAGCGGGCCATTAGCCCACGTGGAGCTCTGCTGGTCTTGGTGGCACTCAGCGGCCAGCACAGTATTTACCCAAAAGCATTGGGTCATAATTATGCAATGAGCAGTCTCCTGCTTAGGTCTCCCGCTTCTTTCATGTCCACTCCCATATGGGAGGAAAAGGGGAGTATCTCCTGGTTTATACCTTGTATAATTCAATAACTTGAGCAGCTTACACAGGGTATATATCAGGTCAAATTTTGTTGCATTGTGCCTTTGTTAGCCCAGTTTGACTATATGTTTATACATATAATTTTCCACAAAGGAAATGCAACTGGGTAGAATTCATCTCAGTAGCTTTATTATGAGGATTGAATAAGATATTTATTAAAGGGTTTGGGAAACAAAGAAAATGCATAGGCATTACTATAGGGTTTAAATCCCACTTTGTACCTTTCTGGGTTTTTTGACTTTACAGAGGTCCGTAATAATCTTAATTTACAGGTGGTATTTGTTTAATATAATTTGAGTTTTACTGTGGCAGTAAAAAGTTTGAGTTTTAACCTCTAGAACATGTAAATTTAGGAAAATAGGAACTTAGTGTCTTAGCTCAGAGGGACTTTAGTTGGGGATATCTGTAGTAACTAGAGTAGTTACTACAAAAGCCAACCAAGCGTATGAACATCTGTCTGATCCCATTCCAGCTGTGCCAGGAGACAAGATTACCGCTCCCAGCCACACAGCACCATCCCTTTGCGGCAGGTCACTGTCCTGTGTGGCTGCTCACATGAACTTTGCATAATTTATTTTACTCAGGATGAGCCCAGTTAACAAAGAGCTCCTATTTGGACAGTTTTAATTAACCAGCTTTGCTTTAACTGAAATATATAGCAGTCGTACAGCCAGCACTGCCAGGAGGTCTGAGGTGGTGGTCTAAGGTATTCTATGCTATAATTGTCTATTTGCTCCTAGAAGTTTATGTACTTAAAATATTATTCTGTACAAATTCAGTAGCTATGGCAATTTTAAAATACTTGAATATAATGAAAAAAATAGTTGTGAACTTCAGAAATTCATAATATGTTGACTCTATATACAGCACAGAATTAAATGTTGCAAACAAAACGTGCTGCATTTCATTCATTTTTATATGTACAGTATCTTTAACATTGTATATATTAGAAGCCTGTTTTACCTTGTATGTCCTGACTAGGTGAATTCCTTACTATTTGGGTTGAAACAGGTATAACTTACATATATGTAAATAGCTGCCAAGTTTTCCAACAGCTCTCAGTCTTTCATTTTTGTTACATGCTTCACAGGCTGTATTCAATCTTCCACTGCTGTTGTCCATACCAAAAGTGTGCCTATAAAGGGAATTAGTATTACAGGAAAAAGTCTTAATTAAGCAATTAATAGTTAATATTTTACCAGTTGAGTTTCTGACTTGCAGTTTTCTAAAGGGCTGCTGACAATTGTCTGTGGAAGAGTGTGAAATATAAAGAAAAAACTTTAAGGTTTTATTTTATTTTAAAGAGAGAACCCCACAGGCCGTCTTTTAAGTCTGTCCAGAGGAGCAACAAATTCAAACTTCGAGGGATTTCGAGCACTCCTGTCCTGTTCCCCACCCCTCTGCTAGGCGAATGCACCAGAACGAGCTGCTGAAGAAAGCCAGGCAAAACCATCCAGTACTGGAGAGCCTGGCTCGGGGAACACATTTTAGAAAATCCTTTTTGATCCTCCCAGCCTGTAACAGGAGGGGCAGGCAGCCCCTTGCACTTTAATCCCCATTGTGGGGACACAGCGTTACATTGCAGACATCTGGGACAGCAACCAAGAAACCTACTTCTCAGGCATAGAGTACCCTTTGTCTCACTGTGCTGCCAGGACTGTGGGAAAACTGAAGCTCGGGCTTTTGTGGGTTTTTTTGTGTGTGTTTTTTTTTTTTTTTTTTTTTTTTTAAGGTTCATTGTCCAACTAGCCATGAGATCCTGCAGACAGGCTTAGGATCTGCTATTCATCTTCAATCTTAAAATTTGTTACAGTGGAAAATTGAGAAAAGATATTCACAGTGCTAGCAAGGACACGTTGTCTGTTTGTCTCTTTTGCTTTCTCTAGAAAAGTGTCCAATCGGGTATGCCAAGTACAACAAGAAAGCCCTGCGTGCATTACACTAACTTACAAAATCATCTTCTCAGCGGTGACAAAATCTGACATTAGCAAAGAGAACAAAGTTGTCATGATATGGCATACGCAGAAAATAGAGCTGCGTTGTAGGCTTTTTACTATAATTCTCCCCTACCATTCCACTTACTCCCTGTCCCCATTGAGTTTATTCATTGTATGGGTCTAAATTTGGGATGCTGGTTTTCCACTGCAAAAACTTGGTAGTAATGTACATGGCATATGTGGAGCAGAAGCTGTATACACAGGCAAAGCTTTGGGGAATATTCTGTTCTTAAAAAAAAAAAAAAATCAAATAACCTGGTTAATCCGAAGCCTTAAATGGTAATTACCCTCCCTTGCTCTGATAGAATTATTTTCCTGTGCTTCTCAAAGTGTGGATGTCTGTCTTGCTGTTATACAACACGAAGTGACACATTGCTTCTTCATTAAGTAGCTTGGTTAGGCATCGTTTATTAAGTCTAGCAGTTCGGAAGGAGGTACGCCAAACTGTGCAGGCTTTCATATTGCTGACGTAAAGTGAATTCTGATACTGATCCGTCTTCTCAGTCCCTTGTAAAGCCAACAAGAGCTGAAGAGAGTAATAAGGAAGCAACTGTAACAGAATTATCCTCTCTGTAAAAACCTCTTTGTGGCTCTTTGCTCGTAACGTAAGGGCCTTCCTGCTCCAAGGGAAACTTTCTCTTGTTCAAGCCAGGACTGGTTCCAAAGGGCTGGTGCTTTGCCTAAGAAAGCGACTTATTCACTCAGGCTAATTGAGGGAGGCAGAATTTTTTCTAGCCTTTCATTTTTGACTCATTTCCTTTTAGTTTATTCCCTCGCAGTCGTACAGCCTTGTCACTGTCAGGAATCATGCTCCACCTCAGGTCATACTGTCATTTTAAATCTGATTGTTAGAGCAAAGGAAAAATGAGGTCAATAATTGCTACCATTTTCTGGGGAACTGACAGGCCACATCTAAGGTCTCCCTAGAGAAATCTTCTTTAATTACAAGTTAAGCTGATGTTCCCCTTTGTAGTAGGTAGAATCGAGCAGGATTACTTTTAAAAGGATTGCACCGATCTGCTTTGGCGACAGTTTCATTTTGAAACTCTGATAACAAGCAAGTGGATGGATTATACAGATGTGTTTTTTGGGAGTGTATATGACTGACATATCGCAAAGTGGGCCACAACAGTCACCCTTTCTTTCCACTCGTCTTTTAAGACAAGATGAGCTCTATTTTGAGCACCGTGATTGCTGTATTTTATTTTAGTCATTACTTAACATGATTATAATGAACTGAGCAAAAAAAAATTTGGAAGTTGTAGAAGGGATATCCTGCAAGCAGCGAATCTCAAAAGGGGATTTCCCATCCTGGAGAGAGTGCAGCCACTCAGTGTTTTACAAGATAAAGCAATGAAAAATGCATAATAGGCTGCCGGCTTTCAAGTACTTAAATTATGAATAGATTTTGGAAAACCAAGTAATTATTAGTTGGTTCTTAAAACACTTTCACGCTAACCCAAGAAATTGTAGTGCAAAAAACCTTCCAAATTCCTTTTCCTTAGAATAATTTAAGTAATAAATAATATTACTTATAATCAAACTACTGATTAATTTTATAAAAACAATTTGTCTCAACAATGATATTACAATCTGACAGTAGCATGGCTATGCAGTCAGTAGCCAGGCTTACCTTATTCTTTGTGACAAATTAATACAGTATTTTTTGCAACTCCTAGCAGGTTGAATAGTCTAGAAGCAAAGGCTGATGTCTGAAATAGCTCATTACTTGCTTACAGTGTTTTCGTGATAAATTGTTCAGCATCTTAGGGCTTACCTTTGACACTGATGGTGCTTGGACCTGATCCAAGTCCTGGCAGATATGTCTCCACCTAGATCCTTATTCCCAGATGTGGGCTGAGCAGGTGTAGCACTCAGCAGGACTGCAAAGCCCTGATGAAAAGTGACCTCTTGTTAAACAAAAATCCTAAAGCAGAAGGAGCCATTAGTATTAGTGCCATTTCTCCAGAAGTGAAAAGCCTGGAGTATGTTGGTTCCTCATCTGGAAACAGCTCAAACTCCCAAGAGGAAAGTGTTTTTCTAGAGCCTCCTGCCTGTAAAGACCTTTCGTGCAGACTCAAGGATCTCACAAAGTGCCTACCTGCGATGGCAACCCCAAAGCCAGGGAATCTGGTTTCAGGAACTTTATGCCAAGTATGATGCTGCACAACTCCACAAATATAAGCACATTAAAGTAGCACATGCTGGTTTTGTTTTTCCTTCCTGTATTATTATAAATTTAGCAGTACAAGGTAGAACTTCCTCTTCTACTTCGTTGCAGATAGAATCTAGCATTTTCAGGCAGATGGAAGAATTACGACAGTTTGTGAAGACTTATAGTAAAAGTGTTAAAACCCAGTCCTTTGGAAGAGGGGAAAAAAATAAAGCAGAGTATTTTTTTGTTCATTAGGAAGAGAGAAGGAATGCACGCAAAGCATTTAGAGTTTAATCTTCATTGTGTGTGCCAATTTTTTAGGAATGTGAATGTTGGGAAAACCCAAAAGTAATTTTTTTTTTTTCCTCTCATTGCATTGGGTTATCTGTTGCATTTTGAACATGAAGGAGCACAGGTGTGTTGCGTGATAGACCCAGCATAACTTGTCTCCTTGGGTAGCTCTCCCAGCCTGAGCTGACCACCTGAAGCCTTGTCTGAAGCACAGAAACCTCCCGAAGCAGCTGTTTGCCCCTTTCTGCTCCAGGACAACCTGCTGCCTGCAGGAAAAGCTGAGCCCAAGAGGTGTTTTCCTCCCTGCTCTTTCAGAGGCAAAGCTCTGCCGTTAGCAGGCCGCTCTTTCTGTTAATGCTATCTGGGAATAATTCCCCGAGAGCCATAAGGTGTCTAAGCAGGAGCTTGTTCAGAGAGCTGCGAATCCTCTTCATGGGTCTCACAGAGAGATTCCTGTTCACTTTAAGCTTTTTCTACAAGCCCATGCCTAATGAAGACAGCTTGCAATAAGGGTAATTAATGACCAGACTACAGCCCATATCCCACTGAAGATTTAACTCTCCCTTGCAAGATGTGTTCAAGTAGAAAGAATGCAGAACTAGAAGTCAAGGTGGCAATGAAGAAATTCATTTTGCTGTGTAAGTGGCATCTTTTCACATGCTCCTGGAAACTTAGGCAAGTCAAATGTTCTGCTTTGGGCTTGGAGCAGGTGATGCTGGTAGCCTACCCCTTTCCTGAAGGTACCGCTAAACCAAGTGGTGAATACCTCCCAATAGCAACAAAATAAGAGAACTGTTAGACACAAGCGCCCTCATTTCAAAGTTTTGAGAACAGAGGAGAAACTAAATAAAATATTTCAGAAAAAAAAAATCTATAATTCACAATCTAGCCTCCTGGGCAGCCCAATTTCAGTAACTGCTGAAGATAAAAACCTCTGGCTATGTTTAGCTATAACTGCACATTCAGCTGTGTCTTTCCGCACTTACCAAGCTTTGCATTCTTCCATTCATTTTTCACATGACAAATCATTAGCTGATCTGCTTATTGAGGAAGCCACTGAATACACAGCATTTCCTTGCAGGGAGCAATAACCCAAACAGCTACCGAGGCAAAATCTGTGCGCCTCCCCTTCCCATGCAGCCACCTTCCCCATATCTTTGCACTCTCAGTAATACCACCATCAACTCAGCTTTCTCTGTGGTGACTAAATCAGCCCAGGAGAAGGTGCTCAGCACTTTGGGCTGTAATCACTTTTCAAAACAGCTGTTCTCCATCTCCTCCAGGGAAAAGGTAGAAGCCAGGCTATGTGATGACTCAGCTCCCCCACCAACTTACTCCCTCAGATAACCACCAAGCCTGCAAGCTGCCAGTCTCACACAGGATGCCAATGTGCATTCAACCATTTCCAAATTCTTGCAAAAATAACCCTCAGATGCAAAGATATTGCCCCCTTTGTCACGAAAAGTGCTGAATTTGGTAATAGCAACTGGAAAATGCCCGGGCATTTGCACATATGCATGCAAGCTTTAGTAGTGGAATGGAGAATATATTGCAAAGTGTGAGAAAATAATAGGAATAAAATATAATCTGGTTGAAAAATATTGAAATTCAGATAAACTGTTTTCAAACCAAATATGGCCCTTACTGAAATCTTTTAGAAATACTTTATATTTCTCAAGTATGAAGCAGTGTTATTTGTTGTAACTTTTAAGATGTTCTTGAAGTCCTTTAAATAATTTACTGACCAGAAAAAACAACATCTTTCTTTCCTGGAGCACTTACAGTTTATTTTGAAAGCCTTTAGAAAAAAGGTAATAAAAAGAGGAAGAGAAAAGAAACATGTAAAGACCATTCATTTTTTATTTTCTGTGCTAAAGCTGGGACAGCCTTTTTTTTTTTTTTTTCTCCACTGTACTGTATTTTTCAAACAGAGGTTTTTGCATTAGATTAAAATGCATTACACAACTTGCATTTCCAAAACAAAGACACAGATCTCTCTTTTCTTGGAGCTCTGAAATAGTAATTATATCTTTAGATGGAGTCATCAGTAGTTCTCTCTATTTGCCATTTTTGGTTATCTTCTGCAAAATGGGAGCATTACTAAACATTGTTCACGTATTACATGGGTACCACTCTGGACCTGGACCACCAGAGCTTTCCTTCCTGCAGTACTGCTGTGGCAGCATCTCTGGGCTGATAAAGTCTTTGTAATGCAGGCTAGCCCTTAATCTTAGTCAGTCATCAGAGTTGAATGAATGTCCCAGAACACAGAGCACAGAAATTACCATACCAGATAAGGAGTCCAGTTTCTGCTTCTTGAAACACTTCATCTGAAATGCTAAAAAAGAAGATCTAAGATAAGTTCCCAGCTAGCTATCGTTTTTTCCCTTCCCTCCCCGCCTCCTTTCCTGCCCATCCATCGGGAGAAGTGGCAGTCGCCCCCCAGCTGGCTGTCCATCCATTTCTCTATCTCACTCCAGCTTGTTCTTACTTTCAGTGAAATTACCTAGCAGTGAGTTCCGTATGCTAATTATAGATTGCATATAGTGACGTTTTACTATCAGCTTCTGGGTGTCCTGACTCCCAATTTCATTTAACTTCCCCCTTGTTCTAGTGACACAACACATAGCAGCCTCTGGCTCACCTTTCTGCCTTCAGCTTCATCTTTCCCTGCTGCCTTCCCCTACAGCTAAAACACAGAAATCGTAAAAGATGAAGATGACAAAATCCTAAAAGGTGGTCTGAAACAATCTTTTGATGAAGAATTGTCCCGCATTGCACATCTTTGTTCCAGATTTCTTTTAAATCCTCCAAGCAATAAAAAAGTTAATTCATTCTGTGAGCACCACAGTCCTGAGATTTAACTTAGGCTTTGCTTTGCTTTGCTTCATTTCAACCCATATTGCAGCCATTCTGGGCTACAGTTTTCCACTACTTGTTTAATACTCATGCATTCAAATATGTACAGGCATCTAAAATTACTTTCTTTAAACATGCTGATAAATTCAGATTAATTCTAGTACTGCTCAGTAGCTGACTATTTATGGAGCACAAGTCTTCAGGGAATTAAGGAAAAGATGCCATTTAAGTGATATGAAAGAAATCACCATACAGTTAATGTATGTGCTTTCTATCATGGTTGTTTCAAATATCACATTTAGTTCCAGAAGCCTCTCCCTAAATTTTTCCAAAGCAGTCTGTTAAGTCTATGCACAAAAAACACCAAGCACAGGAGTAGCTCAGTTTCATGTTAATGCAGGAAGTGGGCAAATCACAGAGGAACACTAAAATGGCATTGCCCAAATGACAGTACCTACAACATGAAATGATAGCTGACGAACTGCATAGCTGAAGGATGTAAAAATGGAAGCAGATCCTTTGCACGTCCTGGAAACAAAGTGACATCCTACAACAGAAGACAAAGAAAAACAATATACTTTTATTTGGGGTGGTGGTGGTGTTTTTTCCTAAGATAAGGTGAACACAGCAGCATCTTGCAGAAACAGCTTTGCAGCCTGGGATGCTGCAAAACCTCTTGCTCCCTGGAAGGTCTCAGCTGTACCCATGTATTCACATAAGAGCTGTTCACTTTGAACATCCTGAGGATCACAACTTCAGAGAGGAAGTGGACCTGCCATGCTGCAAACGTGGCTCTTCATGAGGCAGATCTGCTAATGGTGACTTCAGCCCAAGCTGTCGTGAAGATAGCTGGCATTCAAAGGTACACACAGCCCATGGCAGCTCTTGCCTCTTGGAGATGCGCATCGTCACTCTGCGTCTTTCTTCTCAGTTTGGCTGCGTTGGCTAAGTGCTGAAATCGATTCATCAAGTGCAGGAAGGAAACGTTGGAAAGCACAGAGGAAGAACCTGGCTGACCCCAGGCTTCTGGCAAAGAGTTGTTCAGGCACTGGTGTGCAGGAAGCCACTGCCCAGAACCGGAGTCTGGGAAGATGTATTTTGGATAGGCCAGCACATCTGACTGAGGGAAGGACTGCGTTGATCAGGGCTTAGCTCCCAACTCAGTCACCAACAGTCACAAAAGTGCTGAGCCTGCCAGCTTAGCAGCTTCATTGATTTAGACCTCAAAACACAAAGTCTCTGTAAAATAGCCCTCCTCTTCCTGCCTCCCTACATGGCCTGAACTTCACTACTGGAGGTCTGAAATTTCCTGCAGACTTTTCTTTAGGAAATCAGTGCCCGATTTAGCGAAATCTCAGCTGGCTTGCCCCAGAGTTTCCTTTTTGAAGAGCAAAGCATCAATATATTCAGCTCATGCGGTGTCACTAGGCTGGTGACAACCATGCAGCTTTGTGAAGCTTGCCAAAGGAATTGCCAGCTCCTCACTACAAAACGTGATTTTAGTTAAGGAAGCAGAACAAAAGCAAACAAAAAAGGATCTTTACTAGAGAGAAAATGACATCCGTCACAGATGGATTTGCTGTGATACTTGTCCATTTGTAAAACCTCATTTCAGACGTGGTTCTCTTCCTAAAGAGTTCTGGTTTTGGCACTGTTTCCAGTAGTGAGGCTTCTATTCATTAAATTCATTTTTAAAGAGTTTTTTTTTTTTTCAGGAGATATGATGTGTCATACCCTGGAAATTCTTAAGCATGACATTCTTAAGCTCTTTGACAGGTTATTCTTTTTTTAATTGTATTCTCTATGTGAGCCATGAGATAATGTCTTTGTTATATGTCCTTTTTTTTTTTTTTTAGGAGCATCTGAAAGCTTTTGACCGGGAAGTAAATGCGTTTGTGGACTATATGTTTGGACCTCGAGGTAAGTTTCTCCACCTATAGCCCTTTTAGGAAACAATGGCTATGCAGATTACCACTCAAAAATATTCTGGTAATTAGAAGCAGTCAAAGTTTTCTACCTCAATAATTTCTCATTGAAAAATATGAGCTAGGCAGAATCATGATATTTGCAGGAACACACCATTATTGTAGGGAATCTGTCAAAGCACTCTGCTTTTGGAAAACCAATAAATTTTTGTTTTGACTGTTTGACATGTTATCTGTAATACAAATTAAAACCAGTCACAGGTTATACTGAAGGTGAAAGAAGAAATGAAACTGAATTTTTTTTGAAACATACAAAAATCACTAGATTATAGAGTCCTTTGTTTCCTAAAATATCATAGGATTTCAACTTTACATCCTCATACAGATTAAAAAAAAAAGAAGAAAGAAAGAAATCTTTGATTTTTCTGAAAGTGGAAGTTCTGTTTTGGGATTGATGCTCATCAATAATCTAGTCATTGTTTGGTCCAGCTACCTAGCAAATAGCCTAAATTAGAAAGACGCTCAGCACAACAGCAAGAAAGGGCTCTCAGCACCCTGTGCAGGATCACATCCAAAATTTCAATAAACTGATAGACGGTGTGAGAGCACAGATGCATATTTCTACTTCCTTCCTGTTCTTGCTTTCTGAAACAGTTTGGATGAGAATAACTTGAATAATATAGTGCTGGTTTAGCAGAGCTTGGAGGCGCCTCATGCTCTGTTAGGACTGAAACAGGTGATCGTCGTGCCAATAGTTAGAGCCAGGGGCAAAAAAAAATGAAGTAGGACTGCATAAAGAAAGAGAAGGGCTACGGCAAGGAGAGGATGGAGTGTCAAAGGCAGGCCTGAGATTAGGATGGGGCCAAGCAACTAAAATAAAAAGTAAGAGAGGAGTTTAGACAGCAGGCCCAGGCCTTGTGAGGCCATCTTGCTGCTGGTAGGCCTGTGTTTTAATATTATTCAGGGTGTCCAACTTCAGGAATAGCCCTGCAAACTTTTCCCTGTGTTTAAAGCCAGAATTGCTGCCTGTGGGGATGGACCTATGGTTATGTAATCGCATTTTGTTGCAATAGTATGCTCTAGGTCCCAGAGACAGTTCTTGCTTCATTGGGACGACAAGGGAAAGTAAACTGTAGCATTCTTAAAACCAAGACATTTTCATTTTTCTTAGCTGGCTGGCTGAGTACAAAATATTTCCCGTCATTTCTACAGTAGATGTGAAGCTTGAAAGAAAGCTTTCTAGTGAAAAGACAGTGAACAGCTTGGGAACTGCAGCAGAAGTGATTAAAACAGATAGAGTAAGTTTGTTAAATTAATGGCTTCTACAGTAATGCATTTTAATATTAACAAACACCTGTGACCACAAGCGTGTAAGTACTACTATTTTATTTTTAAATGGATATGATGTTCTCCTTCATTCCTCTTTCCTCCTTAGTCCAGGACAAATTGTCTGAAGGGACAAGCTGTAATTAATCCAACACAGAATCCCACACAGATCCCTTTGGACTTTTAGAAAGCACTTTATTTAAGTATTATTTGTAATACTAGCCAATTACATCACCATCCCTCTCCAGACATCGGTGCTGAAGATAGCATTTATCCGTGCCTCTTCACCATGCTCTTTTATTTGGAACTGGTGGTGTAATGATGCAGTATCATGCATTTCATGAGTAACAAAGCTTGCTCCAGTATGTTTATATATACACACAAATGATTCACAATAAACTGGAAACAGTTTTAAATTGGATAGAATGACCCCACAAACAAAAATCTAAAGAATTCTTGAGAGCTTCCCCAATTGTCTAAAGCCAATAGAGCATTCCCCTTCTTTCTCTCCACCAATTTTCATCCACAATACCCAATTAATTCAGCAGCAAAGTGGCTTAAAAAGATAGATACCAATGCTCTATTCTTTTTAAAACCAATCCCACATTTGTGGTTCATATTTTAGGTAGCAATTCTTGAAATAAAGGTACTATTATACTTGTTGTAGTTATCATTACCTGATGTGGCTGAGGCCACAGCAGGAGACAGAAAGGCAGGCATTAGTTTCTGGAGGCTCTCTCTGCTCACATCAGTAGTTACCAGGTTAACACGAGCTGCAGTACTACAGTACTAAAATAAGGGGTGTATTATCAAAGATATGAATTTGATTTAGATAAAGGCCTCCTTTGTGCCTTTATTCTCCACTGCCAACTGCACTTTGTACACAAATTCACCTCAAATTTGCTTTTGACCTAACAGACCAAGTCCTTTGGATCAGGGAACAGAAGCCACATACATGCCTATTGGTTGCATCTCTTAATAAGAAGCAGTCTTACAAAGTGATGTTGGTCCATATTATTCTGGACAGGAAGTTATCTAGGCTCAGGACAAAATAAGAAAGAGTGAAATAACTATATTGTTCTGGAAAAGAGTGTTTTTCCAGGGCATTCATGTTCTACAGAGTATTGTTTGGTGTTATGGCATGAAGCTGAGTCCGGAGAAGCTCAGGCTGGATATCAAGAAAAGATTCTTCACCGAGAGGGTGGTCAGGCACTGGAACAGCTCCCCAGGGAAGTGGTCACGGCACCGAGCCTGCTGGAGTTCAAGAAGCATTTGGACAACATTGTCAGACATATGGTCTGATTTTGGGGTGGTTCTGTGTGGAGCCAGAAGTTGGACTTGATGATCCTTGTGGGTCCCTTCCAACTAGGAGATTCTATGATTATGCAAAGTTAAGGAATACTGAATTGCAGGAGCTAAATCTAGTTAAAGGGTTGCTTTTTTTAATCTGTCAAAGAAGCAGAAGTGGTCAAGAATAGATATATTTTAACAAAGTTATGATAAAGTAATAAGCACTCCTTCTGTACTCAATTGAGTATAAACAGTAGTAAAGCATTGGTACAAAAACATCTAACCTCAGCACCTGAGAAGGTCTGAATCTACACAGACACAAATTGGCCAAAGCTATACAGCAACGTGAATCAAAATGTTTCTAAACCTCGTTGTTAAAAGCCTGATACGTTTAAAGAGCCTGGGAGGCTTGCCACTCATTTCAGAGGAGCCAAGATTTCACCCCAATGGTCTGGCACATCGTGGCCAGTGACTCTGAATGAGCTTATTCACGGAGCAATCAGAGCTTGAGTGTGCCTGCCCCTTTCCATGTTGTCCCCAGCACTTTCATGCTGTGTCTTTATTCACTGCTGTAGTCTCAAATTCAGATGCTGTATGGGTTCAGCAGTGTAAAAATAATGCTTTCTCCCATTAACACTGTACCTTTATATTACCTGAGCACAGAGTAACCTACCGTCATTCCATAGAAATACTTTTGGTCTCTTTTCTTCTTCTGATAACCTTTTTTATTTTAAATACGTTCCCCTTCCTCTGCCTTCCCACCACATAAAAACCTCTCTCTTCTTGTCATTCAAGGAAAAGCGAACACGGAAACAAAAGAGTCAGGATCCTCTAGCTGCTGTTTATAAACCACTTTCTGCTAATAACTACCCTACCCTTCAAGATACCAAGGCCTGGTTAGAAAATAATCAGTAAGGGAACAGGTTTTAACAGTTTCTCTAGACACTTGAAAATGAAACCGTACAGATCTTAAAAATGCTTGACATGCTGACCTGAACAAGCACAAGGAGTTCTGCTTTTGTATGGATCAGGCCACATGCTTGTGGCCACTCACAGCAGAGTGAAAACTAGCTTTCTGAGGGCATACTGGGGCAGCATTTAATGCTGTTTAGTTTGATTTGTATGCTTATCTCTTCCAATTACTTTTCCTCTTTGAGCAAACATACTGTTCAGTTATCTGATGCCAGTTGGCCTTTGTGCAAGTAACCTTTATGCACCAAATATTGCAGTCCTCAGATGGGGAGATCCTTTTTAGAGAGCAGTCTTGCTGACACGACTGCTTTCTTCATCTTCATTTAGGATACTAATTAAATAAACCCTTATGCTCCTAAAACATATGCTAGATCAACATTTGTGCACACAACCTTTACCTGTCCTCTGGCTCCTGTGTCCTGTTTAGAGCCCATATGGGAGCAGAATCACCTTGAAAACATCCATTGCAGAGCTTCCCAAATGTCTTGTGACCTTTGAGGGGGTTGTTGGAAGCATTTTACTCTCACACTGAGGCGATCTTAAATAGGCGTTGTGATCTGAAGACAGAAAATAGGCGCTCTAGCTTGGTAATGCACAGGAAAGCAAGGGCACCCCGAAGGAAGCACTGTGCTTTGCAGTAGGTGGTTGTGCTTTCATGACTGCTTTAATCCTATACCTCTCCCCTTCTGGAGAGAGGAGCTGATTTTTAGGAATCCAAAGGGGAGAGTCAAAGCCAGGAGAGCACTGGACTTCCACAGTAACCTAGGTCTCATTGAAAGTCTTTCCTGGAAAAGAGCTTGCATCTCATGTGGAGCACAAATCCAACAGATGAGTGTTACACCTACTGCAATGGAAGCAAGGTGGGAAGTAGAGGGAGACTCTAATAAGAAAGAAAGCCCTGTTCATAAGCAGATTATTCTAATTCACTTAAAATCTCATTTTACTTATATCTCTACATATATATATTTCTGTGGAAAGAATAGTTGGAAAGAATATGATAAAGCAAAATTGTCACAAGCAACAGTTTTTTAAATGCTAAGGCACATTTGGTGTGTGCATCATCCATTGCCCAGTCCTTTCCAAATTCACCACAGGCTGAAAAAGTAGTAAAATATTTTTTCATCCACTGTGAACAACTTCTCTTCTGTTACAGTTTTTAGCATAATGTTGGTCTTTTTAAATAATAAACTAAATCATTTAAAACAGTTTCTGAGAGAACAAACTACTGTGACCTGCACAATAGCTTCTCATTGACTTATTTCTTCACGTACTCCGTAACTCCACAGATTTAGAGTAGCCTTTTTGAAAAACTAGCCATGATGCCACTTGTCTTTTTCTTAGATAAATGTCCAAAGATTGTTATTGTCAAAAATTAACTCTAAATTTTGCTCTGTCTTGGGAAAAAAAAAAAAACAGGAAAAAAAAAATCCTTTTGCTCATGACATCCAGTTGCTCATAGGACAATGGAATGGTGCCTCCAGATTGGCATGCAGGATTAGGCTTTGCTCATATACACTGAACTATCTGATTACTGCCAATGAGATTACTTGTGTGAATAAGGCAAGCAGGATTTGACCTTAATATTGCATTTCAGGATCAGGCAAATGGAACAGAAACTATGAGAAAGCAAGCCCTTATGTTAGCCTTGTATAAATGTTTTCTAGCAAATATGTACCTTCATACCTACATAACAAATGCAGAATTAAAAATAATATATGAACTGGCAACTTTTCATGCATACTTTATATTTAATATTATCTTCAAGCTGTCTGTCCATTGAGCAGGTCAAGATGTGGTTTAATTAAATATTAAGTTAAAACATTAATGAAAAGGCATATAGGATTTTTTTCCCTCTTTTCATTTTCTCTTTCCTGTTAAAGTGAGGAGATGTAAGTGACTTTAAATTATTATGGACTTTTTTGCAGTTTTCACCACACATTCTCTGAATTAGTATGACATTTGGGGGAGGTAATAGCAATGAATACCTTTAACGTGAGCAGAGCATGGCAGATTCCCTTTCACGCTTTTCGCAGACTTTTTTCACAGTATGATCTGCCTCATTTTAGCAGTATTTTACTATAGCATTCTTAATTGCTTGCTGCATGCATTTCTTTTCAGATTCCAGGGTTAGAGGATGGCTCCTTTTGGACTCTTACCTTCCTACATTTTTCCTTACTTGTGCATACCTACTGTGCATATGGCTCGGCAACAGGTTCATGAAGAACAGGCCTCCTTTCTCCCTCAGGGCTCACCTCATTGTATATAACCTTGGGATTACACTGCTCTCCTTGTACATGCTCATAGAGGTAAGTGTTCTTCAATGCAGCACAGCTGAGAAAGGTGAGCAATGTACAGTTTTTGGCAGAAATATCTTAGTAACAGATAGTTTTGCTAGGAAATTTGACACAAACAGCAAATTTAAATACATTTAACATTAAGAACAGTCCCTAAAATCACTTAGCAATTGGACAACGATTTGTATGACTGCCTATGAAATGATTGCTCTTTGCCCATATTTACATGTGAACAGATTTATATATGAGAGTAAGTACTGATTTATTTATGGTATTGGCAATTCAATGTTATTTTTCTGCTCTCCTGATTATGAAGCTTCCATGATACAGTCAGACAGAAGAAACATTAAGTAGCAGACATGATAAAAACCCACCACTTCAGCCAAGACCAAGTGCTGTGGGGACTTGGAACTTGAATATGGTCTCACGGATCATTTTCTGAGTGCTTGTCAGGAAGGAACGTGCTTACAGAAATCAGGTTCCATTCATAACCAGAAGGGAGCTTTGAATGCATCTGACAAGTTCTATAATAGCAAAGGACTTGAGCAGCAATCCTCTGCAAAGACACATGCTTTCACCTTCCTGTAGGAACAGAGCTGGCCTGAAAGTCGCTTTAAGTCCAGCAAGGAAGAGAATCATCCCTCCAGCATCCAACACCTACAGACCTTGATGGGTAACCAGGCAAAGACCTGGTGGGCTGAGGCAGGGGACAGGAGCATGATTCGCAATCCTCTCCTGTAAGAGGATGCCTTTGTTAGTGCATTTCAGCTCCATTCCCAACTTTTTACATTTGTCTGACTGAATTCAGGTGATGGTTTACTCAGCTTTCAGTCACAAAGAACACTTGCATAGAATAATCCTAATTTCTGCCATTATTCCAGTATCATTTTCTCCCCCCTGCCAAAATTTTAGCATCTCCAACTGCTGCACTGTGACAGCAGCAGCACATCAAGCTCAGAAAAATCGCTTCTTCCACAGCCAATAATTTAGGTGGGGAGCAGAAGCCAGAAGTCACTGCTTTGATATTATTTGGGAGCTCCCCATTCTCAGCCTTGTGAATAATTTAGATACTTTTAAATTGTTAACATTCATCACTTGTGGCTGTAAAACACAAACAAACAAGAAGACAAAAACCACAAAATATTTTCTGGCTTGGCTTAAAAAATGACCCAGGGCATGAGAAGCCCTGGCTGATGGATGTTCTCGATGTTACGGCGTGACCTGTGGAGGTGCAAGCTGACATTGCTGCTTTGCCTGCGCTGCCCTCACAGCATTTCTTGTTTCCTGGGCTCTCAGCCACAACAGTGGTTTCCAGGAGAAAAACAAGGACTGACTGTTCTATCAGCTGGACAAGAAGCTTTGCTTTGCTCAGAAGCCGAACAGGACCCCAAAGATTTCAAGTTTTAAATTAATTTGAGCTAAACACCAGGTGACTGACCAGGTCAAAAGGCCAAACAGCAGTTCAGATCTGTGCCTTTGTGCAAAGGACTGATTGTGCTACACAGAGCTTTGTCCTGGTCAAAGCTCCAGCGGGCTTCTGCAATTCCTCTGGGTGTCTGACAGTGCGGGATGAGGCCCAGAGCAAAGGAGATACAAGCACAATTGCTGGAAGGTTTGATTACTCCATACTGATTTTCCTCCAGAATTTAAATCAGCACTTCAATGTTTAAATCTCCATTCTGCCTGAAGGTATGTGGATATCTGTCTTTAATAGTAAGACTCAACAAAAAGAATTACTTGTATATAAAACAAGAATACCACCCCCTTCCCCTTGCAGGCTAATTTGGCCTCCCACAAGCAAATGAATAAGCAAAGAGAACTTTAGCAAGTCTCACATGAATGATTTTTTTTTTCTTTTGCCACCTTGTAGTGGCAAGTATCCTTGTAGGAACTGCGTTGAGCCAGCTCCCATTCAGCTGCCTCACTGCCCTTTCCTTCCCAAGGCTAATGTTGCTGCAGACGATTGCTGAGTTGCATGAGTCCTAAGTCCCTTCAGACCTTGACTCTGTAGCTTGGAGGCTGCTGACTTACACCTCCCAGACTGCAGCTGGGCACGGCTGGCAGTGCCTCGGAGCTCCCCATTCTGCATTTGTCAGGAGCCCAGGGGACATCACGGCTGGTTTATTGCAGATTGCACAGCTCTGGACTGTCGGCCAGGCTGGTTGTACATTGCACAAGCCGCTCTTCCATGGTCGTGGCTCTGTATTTTTTCATAGCCAGTTTGTGTGATTCCTATTCACAAATTTTCCTGTGAAGGAGCAAAGTGGATGTTGAGACTTGCAGACCTGCCTGAGGAGCTTGCACATCCCTCCTGAAGGGAAAAAGGCAAAGTGGAGGGCAGAAATCTTCTTCAGTAGTGAATAAAGTTACAGTGACTCAATGTTTCAAAATGTCTCAGTTCTGAAACCTCTCTCTGGCCCCTAGTGCCTCTGTCTTCTATGGAAGGTAAGCTCTTTAAGGCAAGAGTTACCTATATTTAGAGCATTCTCCACAGTGGTTTGTGTAAACACAGTGGTTTCTTATGTAAACAGCTGATCTCTCCAGTGAGTATGATTCAGGATTAATTCCTAATTAGAGAGATCTATAACAATGGCCTTATTCCTCCATCCTTCCACTGCACCTCTATCTCTATAACAGAGATAAACCACAAAATAATAAGCTCTATTATAGAGATAAACTACAAAAAAAAAAAACAGTTATTGGCATTGTTCTACTTTTCTCTTCTTGGTTTTGTTTACAACATGCCACATCTTGTATAGCTCTGGAATGGAATGGGTATTTCTTAGAGATTCAAAAGGAAGACCTATTCTGTGTTAGGGTTGCATCTCCATATGCAGACTGTCACATATGCTGGCTTTAATAAGAAACACGATAAACCAACTGATGGGGATACCAGTGCTGCAATTCTTCATCTCCTTGTTGTGCCTGACCTAGTTTAGCTGTCCCTTGACTACAGTCAAGTCATGCAGCCTCAAGGCAGGAGGACAAAGGTTATAGCAAGGACTCATAACAAAATGGCTATGTTTTTAAATCTCCAAAAGCAGATTCCCCTTTTTAGACAGAGCTCCGTGCATCGCAACATGAGCATGAAGTATCAGGGAGCCAATTTTAACTCCATTAGCTTTGAGTCCCACCAATCCCTCAAGTACTTAAGATGTGCCATTAACATAAGGTCAGATATCCCTACTATCCCTAAAAAGCAGGATCTCAAAACTTGTGTGTCAAGAGTTAGGTGCCTTTGAAGGCCTCCCAGAAGGACAGTTTATTAGACCTTAATCTAGACAAACATATTTTCTTGAAATCATCAAAGTCACTTACCTCTCCCCATTGATTATAATGGTAAGATGAGCACTTGTTTTTGGAACACAACTTTTTCCAAGTACCTGAAACTTAGACACAAGTCCCATACTTAAATTAGGCAGGCTGCAGGTGCACTGCAGACCAGTCAGAAGACCAAATTCCCTCCACTCCTGCCACTATATGAGAAAGCTGCACCAGATGTTTGTTATTGGATGTGTACTCTTCTGTACCATTAAGTGTTATTAGACCCAAGTCAAGTCTACAGATCCAAGAATTTCCAGAAACATTGCCAAAAAATGTGCAAAACAACCACTATCATTTTATTTTAATAAAAATCAAAACATATAACAATTTCACAGAAAAGAAATATGCCTTTCCTCTACACAAATCTCTGCCTGATGCTGTGAAAGTGCCAACTATGCACAGAAAAACAGCTTAATGTGAAAAGCAATCAGGTCTTTGCATATTTTAAAATGAATTCATGGGCAAGTCAACTCTCAGACCACACTCCAGGGACCCAATCTAAGGCACCAGAGGCCAAGATAAGGTATTGAAGTTCACTGCGGGATGAGATTCTCACAACTTTGATACTAAATTTAACTCTGAAACAAAGCAGACCAATGCTGATCTCTGAATTAAGAAATTACTTATGTGATGCTACTCTTTGTCATTAACAGGAAAAGACATTAATCTCTACCAGGGTCTTAGGTTGCTTTCCCCAGCAGTAAGTATCACCTCTGCCCTATTTAAATTAAATCTCAGCTAGTCATCAAGCTCTCACCCAAGTCCTTCTGTTGATCAGGCATGGAGAAAACCGGGACAGTGGCACCATCTGGGTCAGATTAAAAAGGAGGTCTAGAGATGTGTGTCATTAGCATATGGGTGGCATGATATCTCAAGCTGCCTGAATCCCCAGGTAGCTCCACAGACTTATTACAAATCCATAGGGCTTGAGAATTGTAAGCCAGCAACCATATCCATGTGGGGAAGCAGGACTTACATGTGACACTTGTCAATCCAGAGCAAAAGTCAGAGCTGCCTGCTGGGTGCCAAAGGGAAAGAACTTCACAAGTATTGTAAGCCTGGTGCATTATACTTTTGGTGAAGCCAGAAGAAAATTCTTACACCTTGCAAGGCTTAAAAGAAAAAAAAAAAAAAAGGCATCAAGATTACCTCCACTTTTCCTGTTTCTAGGAGCTGAAAATTCAACCCACATTAAGTCTGAAGTTTCTGAATTACAGTTATGACTTGAAAGTAAATCCATAGGTGCCAAGATGATGCGAGGATTCCCAAGAGTGCCAGAAATGCCTTCTCTGTATTCTCTGATAGAGCAGGGAAAGGTCAAAAGCATAATGCCAGCACAACCAGAGCCACCAGCCACCATTTTTAGCCCTGCACGTTGCAACTGAGATGACATCTCACAAATTACTAGAGAGCCCAATATGATTCCAGGACTTACGATAACAGTGGGCAAAATGAAACAAAAACCAAAAATAGGAGCACTTAAATTCCATTTTACTCCATCATTATAATGGCTGAAATGAGAAAGATTTGCTTCCTAACTGTGCAAGTGTTAAAAAGATAGAGCAGACAGAGCTTGAGTAGCAGAAGGTCTAAGTAAATTTTTCATAGTGCAAGTGATGAGGAAACATTAAAAAACAAACAGAAAAACAACAACAACAAAAAACACAGACCCTAGTTTTTTGAACTGTCTTGGAATTTTGCTAGGGAAATCTATAGATTAACTTCAACATAATGAGTTCTTGTTGTTGTTGTTTTGTTTTTAAATTGTAGTAAATGATTGTTTAGTCCTTCATGAGTTGTTTATAAGTTAGCAAATGTAAATTTAGCAGAGAAGCAAGGAATGATTCTGGATCCATAAGGACTGGTGCTTAAGGTGAAGGCTTCCTTTGAAGTATTTCTTTAATTAGGACAGCAATACTACCTCAAGCTTGGGGGAGCAAGAAGAAAGGAACAAAGTGAGAAACGAGAAGAAGAAATCAGATGCACTTTTCTATCATTTGGAAAAAGAGAAGTGAACAAAAAGAAAAACTGGACAGCAAAAGGTCACTAAGAATGTCGTGCAAAACAGTGAAATGTAAGGACAAAAGTAAAAGTTTATTTGGGCAAGTAAGAACTCAGTCTGGGTACAGTTACATTCCCAGGCGTTCTTCTGTCTTAATCAGAGAATTTGTTTGGAGAACTGAGAAGCTGACTTTGCTGTCCTCATCTGCAGTTATTCTAGCTGGACATATTGTCCTCATTTCTCAGTTTTCGTTCTCTGAATTCTCCATGTCTTTCCTACTGACCTTTCTGAGCTCTGCATTTAGGTACAACATTTAGCCTGTTCATTAAAAAAAAGAAGTGCTCTGGATCTCACCTACCAATTCAAACAGATTTTGGTAGAACTTCATTGGAAATTAAGAGCAAAATTTCATATGACGAGGTTTTTCATATGTGCAAATCTTGTGATACCATCACTTGTACTACAAGGTAACGTACAGGAGCTCTTCACAATAGGAGATATAATCAAAGATTCATAGAAAATAAGCCCAGAAGGGATTTTTTTTAGCCTATTACACTATCCATGACAATAGCAACACACAAAAGAATTAGCATTCCTAACTAAGTTTAAGTCAATTGTAAGTAATTTGTTTACTAATCCTTCCAGTAGTCTCTGATTTACTTGAGGAATATTGAGTAGAACTGGCTGGGCGTTTCTCAACAACATAGCTTTACCTTTGAAAGAGCTTTTGTTGACAGAAAAAAAAAAAAAACAAACATTTGTGGATCTTGTCAAGACTTCATTTGGGAAGGGGCTTTCATTTTTGTCACTGTGATATGGACTTTCTGACCTCAAAATAAGAAGAAAGCATAGGACCACTTACTTCCTTCTCTCTAGAATAACTAGTATCCTGGTTTGGATGCCCAGGCAGGATGAGACCCTCAGCATGGAGTCCAGCTGTACACACTGCAGGTCAGGATATCAAACCCAGTCATCGTATTACAGAATTAACCATTCTTTTCTCTGGGCCATGACACATTTAATTAATTATTGGACCTTTAACTAGACCAATAGAGAGTCTTACCAAGGAGTAGCCCAAAGCATACCCTTTACATTTCTGTCCCCATGAAAAATCTCAGCTGCATCATAAAGAGGGACAATAAAAAAAATGTGAAAAATCTTGTGGGCTTATTTCCCATTCAGCACGCATTTCTTGTTTGGCAGTATGCCATTACTAGCTAACATTACCTTTGGGGAAACAGGCACTGACCAAGGGGCAGGTTTGGGACCTTGCTCCTGGAATCCCTCAGTCCTAGACTGAACAGGCTAGTCCAAGGTGCTTCCCAATGGGGTTTATAGTGCTGCCAGACTGCAGTTTGAGCTCTTCAGGACAAAACAGCAGTTATCTGGAAGGCTATTCTGCATCTCAACTATCCATCTAAGATCTGGGATTATACCACAATTGTTGGAGGCTTGTCTAGAAATAGGCAACCTACGTAGACAGGTATTCTTCGACAAATACTGTTCACAGATGATTTTACAATTGAATGTCCTAGCCAGAGAACCTGTCTGAAATGTTTTTAGGTGTTAAGACTGAGTTAATGATAAATCAAGGATAATTAATAATATCTTCGACTATCTGCTTATTGTATAAAAGTGCAGTTGGTCCTGTAGCATTGCAGTGTGCCTCCTCCCCTCACTTCTTGGGGATGGGAAGAGAAGTTGGATTTTGCATTTGTTTAGAACAGAGCCATACTACAGTCAAGGACCAGATTTCTCCCTTTAAAAACTGAAAAAGGGAAGTTAGGTGAGTTGAGGATCTAAAAGGAGAGATGCCTCTCTTTTTAGACACTAATAATTTTCTGAGGTGAATTCACTTAAAATAAAAATGGCAAAGAAAACAATATCATTCCTACCTCCTTCCTGAGTCACTGACCTGAGCCTTTACTTAGGCTCCTTTTCCTTGGGATCTGACCTGCAGATAACTGCTTCTAAGACTGTTTTTGCCAAAGTCTAGAGATCTAGGGAGGAGGTGCCATTCACAAGGGCTAACAAAAAATCTCCTCCTACAGTCAAGGGAAATAGGTGATTCACAGCACTGCAAATTAGACCTTTCTCTCCATTACATTGGTCTCTTTAGTTAGTTTAGCAAGACCTCCATTGGTCTGAGGGCTGGCGTGCCAGAGAGAGCCCAGTATAATACCATATAAGTAATAATGCCAACCTGCTCCATTTTGTCACAAGAAGGACCCCAGTGCTCATCCTCCTGCTCTGAACTTTTGAGAGGAATTCCAATCATTTGACTACTAATTGCAATATTTGTTTTTAGCTTCACCTTCTGAACTGTTTCACTGATACTGGGGTGTTTCAGATGCCTATTTGGGATGGCTCTGATAAAGAAAAATCAAGGCAGATCAAGCTACAGATTACAGTCATGAACCAGAAATCAAGGGATATCCTTCTGGAGATCTGCAAACACCAACCCTCTCTCTGGGTACACTCAAAATATTCTGAATGTCTTACAAGGCTTGCTCATCTTCCAGGTGCTGGTGCCTCCTGCCCTGGGACAAGGGGCAGTACATTGTTGCTTCCAGGCATTTTATCTCTGAAAAAGCCCAACATGCACAGAGCTTTTTCCACAACTCAAAGGGTGTAAAGAAATCACGGCCAGTAGAAATATGAATGTCCCTTCAGAAAATCGTGCTGCTTTCCTTTCTGGCCTACCATTAGAGGACAAAAGCAGGAACAAGTTGCAGCTGTGAGGTTCTGAGGCTGAAAGCCCGAGGTGAGCAGGATGCGGGCCCCCAGGTCCAGGCTCTTGATGCTTAGCCTGCTGCCGAGTGAGGTGAGAAGCTTTGGCACCATCTTCTGGCCCCTCTCTGCTGAAATTTCATAGAGCAGCCAGCTCTCATTCCTGGATGATGTGATTCCCCATTAAAAAACAAAACAAAACAAACAAACAAAAAAAAAAAAGAAAGAAAAAGAAAAAGAAAAAGAAAAAGAAAAAGAAAAAGAAAAAGAAAAAGAAAAAGAAAAAGAAAAAGAAAAAGAAAAAGAAAAAGAAAAAGAAAAGAAAAAAAGGCACGCATTAGACTGCTGCAGTGAAGCAAGCGTTGTGAACTTCATTCCCTTTATACTTGAGTAGATGAGTGAATGTCATTTATTGGTGTAATAACTGGAATCTATTAAGAACACCAGAGCAACAGCAATATACCATACCTCTACTAACAAACAAGGTGTTGCTACTTAGAAGAATTTTTTCACAGGGCAGCATTTTCTTCTTTATATGATCTGTTTTTCCAAATGGCATCAAACAATGCATGTGTTAATATTAGTTTCTTGATAGGTTGCCAAGAATGCAAAACATTCAAAGGAATGTTTTCTAGAAAGATTTTACATTTTTAAGGGAGAGAGGGGGGATCTCAATTAACAAGAGATATTCATGGATGCCTTGAAGGCTCTAAAGCCAGAGAAATGTAAAAGGTGCACCATTTCAGAGTATATTTCCAATAGAATTTGAAGCCTTTTCCATTGCAAAACAGAAGATACAAGCAAGTTGTCTGGTCTAAGAGCATCAGTTCATGGAATGCATGGGAACCTGTAATACTCTCATGATATTTTTTTCAAAAAAAAAAAAAAATGCAGAACAGCTGCAGGGGTAAAGGAGAACTACTTTGTTTATGAACATGATCGCTGCGTTTTCTGTTCCAGCTTATCCTCGCCACCTGGGAAGGAGGCTACAACTTGCAGTGCCAGAACCTCCACAGCGCAGGGGAGGCCGACATCCGGGTGAGGCACAGCAGCGGCTCAGCCCCAGCACCTGCAGCAGCCGCTGCCTTCACGGCGGTTGCAAGGGTGCCCTCGGGGATGGCTTTAACATGAGGGTTTTAACTGAGTTGCCTGATAGCTGGTAGCAAACAAGAAGTGTTTGTTTTTTTTTTTTACGTAGTACAGGTGCATCCTTACCCTAGAAAGCACGATGGGGAGCATTTTTAAAAGCCATATATCAAAATCTGTGGTCAAAACAGTGGTGCCTGACTGTTAAAACAGACAATATGGGTCATTTAAGAACTTGGGAGAAAAAAATCAAGTACCTGCAATGTTGGGCTCTAGCTGGAAATACATTCAAGCTCAGCTCTAAACTTTGGAAAACTTCAGAGCCATTTTGCTGCCTTGGCTCATCTTTAGGTTCAACCCTTATTTCTGCATCACAGCAATTCCATGTATTAACCCTTTGTCATTCCCCACTTCAGGCTTGCTTTCCAGATAACATTAGAGCTCAAGGGCAGAAAGACCGGATAACACATCATTTTCCCTAGCCCTCAAAATTTGTCTGTGTTTTGTCAAGAAAGCAGTCAGTTAAGTGCCTTTTCCCATCAACAAAATATTTCCCCCCTCTAACTGTCTTTAACTGCCCTGGGACATATTCTGAGCTCTGATAAACTGTCTCAGCTCTGGAGGAGGGTACATTCCATTGTGTTGAGTGTCAAACTTGGATTATTTTAAAAAAGAAGCTGCCAGTGTAATCTATTCAGTGTAAAGAAAGTATAAATGATATCATCCTTAGAATAAACTGTATCTTTGATTTAAAAAAATAGATTGTTTAGAATACCCATCCTCAAAGTTTATATTTCTTAAATTATATCTAATTTTATATTTATATTTAGACAATCACATTTTTAAAAATGATGAATTTTCTATATACTGCCTCATTCTTCAAAGAGGAAATAAAATTGAAGCCAGAGTTTGTGCTCCTCCTTCAGTGGGACACTGGTGCCTTTTGGGGAATTGTGTGCTTAAGGACTGATGAAATACAGCAGTATTTAAGCCCTTTTATGGACAGATATTGATCTCCTGCTGCTTTGTTCTTGCTCGTACAGGTAGCCAAGGTGCTGTGGTGGTATTATTTTTCCAAAGTAATTGAATTCATGGACACTATCTTCTTTGTACTGAGGAAGAAGAGCAGCCAGATCACCTTCCTCCATGTTTATCACCATGCCACTATGTTTAACATTTGGTGGTGTGTTCTGAACTGGATACCTTGTGGGCAAAGTAAGTCTCTGTTCACTTCATCAGCTGGGGTATGAATCACCTGCTGCTGTAGGGTAATCACATCACCATGCAAAGCAAGTGTTCCACTGGGCTATAGCTCAGCACCATTAAGGTTCACAGCCTTTCAGAATTGCTGAACACCTGCAGATCTCAGTGAAATTCTAAGTGTGGTTAAAAGTGCAGGGCAGAAGAAAGTTCGGAGTGCTAGGCCCCAAATTTTCCACTTATCTGCTACAACCCCTCATATTTACGTTTCTTCAAACCACTTTTAGACAGGGTAACACTGCTGAGTGGGACACAAGAGTGATCACACATAAGATCTACTCCAAAAGCAGATGCAGGATGAAATCATGACCCTAGTAAGGTCAATCACAACAAATGACCTCACCTGCATTTTTACAGATTTCACTCCTATATGCATCAATCTGTGATACTCTGCTTTGGCAAGATGCTTTACTTACATAATCGCTAATTAAAATACAAGTTGTTTTGTTTTTTGTTTTGTTTTTCCAATGAGATTACTATGCCACTAGACAGCTGTTGTAAACAAAACAAGGTTTTCTCCAACATCAGGGATTGCTTTAGCAATTACCAGTTCATATCATTATGCAGCAAAATAACTTTTTAAAATTCTCTAAGTTATAAAGTTACTTTAGTTCTTAAAATTTACAGAGATTTTTTTGTGTTTATGATAGAACCGACCTAAGGGCCCACAGCAGGCCAAACTAAATCAGCATTTCCTCCAAGCAAATGTGTAGCAAAAAGCAAAGCTATTACTTGAACTCTGAACAGGACAGCCAAAACTAATGGGTACTGTCTTATATTTCACATTGAAATGGTAGAAGTGTCAGCCTTCTTTGGTTCATTATACCTTGGGTCCAGTACGTTTCACAACAGTAATCTCTAAGTGACTTGGTTCTTAAGAAGCTGTTGCAGTGGTCTTCATCTCCCCTGTTGAGGTGGGGAAATGCCACAGGCTGCTCACTTGGTATTTGCATATTACCAAACTGTGGAGAACTATTTCTAGTGTCTCATAACAAGCACACTTTTCTAGAGCTTAATAGAACTGGAGGCTTCCTGCAGCCTTTTTATCAGAGTTGAGAAGAAAATTAGTTTTCTACCTTTAAGCTATTAAAGGGAGTCACCTCAGTCCCCTGTAATATTTTGTGAAGCAATTTGTTACAGGGATTTTTTTATTTTTGTTTTTGGAACAGAAAGCATGATTCCCATTTGTTTATACTTGCTTTGGACAGTACAAAGTCAAAGTAAATCACTGTTCTAGGTAGAAGCAGAGATCAAGGTTTCCATAGTAATTACAAGCTATTTCTGCAGAGGCATAAACACAACTGAGCAGGGTTATAGGCTTTTGTGCTTTCTATTGTGTCTGAAAATAATCCCCACACTTTGCGCTAACTTTGCACTATTATAATTAACAGAGTGGGGAAAAAAAAAAAATCAGTAGTCCAGTAATTAATCAGCAGAAAAATCAAAACAATTCGTGAGATCCTCTCATAGTTGTCAAGCACTGCCATCAAACACATGATCACACATCAGATATACTAATGTTGGTGCTTCTCGCTAGTCTATAAGGTACAGAGGGCAATTCGTTTGCTCTCGATCTAGTATTTACTAAGTGCAGCTGATCATCAGAGCGGCAAGATGTGACAAAATTCTGGAAATCTGCATCTAGCATAAGAGCCACTGAAGAAAGCGAGAGCAGTGCTCCAATAAAGTCACACCAAGCAAGTTTCCTTCAGAGACAGAGTAAAACCCTTACTACTGCATCAGAGAACAGGAGACCGGGTGCCTCCCAGGGCACTAAGCTGCTGCAACAGCAGCAGTCACCCACAGCCCAGGATGAAACTTACTGTGTGCAGGAGGCATGCTAGCAGTAATATCTTCACATTTTTTAACCGTTGGTAATATAAAATGCTTTGTGTTGGACATTTATAGGTTTCTTCGGACCCACTTTGAATAGCTTTATCCACGTGCTCATGTATTCATATTATGGACTGTCAGTCATCCCTTCTATGCGCAAGTATCTGTGGTGGAAGAAATACCTCACTCAGGCACAATTGGTACGTATCTATATTACTCACTCATTTTTAACTGACAGAAGTCCTTCAGAAATGCCAGAGAGGGCAAAATGAATAATAGACAAATACTGTAATTTGTAGAATTAAGTCAGTTAGAATTCAATTGCAACAAAGCTATCATGCACAATAATTCACTAGTACAGCCCAGTAAAATTTAGTAAATGAAATGATGCTTGGTAATATTTTCTACAACACAATAGAAACTCTACAGTCCATAAAACTCCGTTAGTGTAGAAAATGGACACTGCTTAATCATGGTAAATGGACTACCGATTAAAAAGCTGTGAAAGCTGTCAATTAATGTAAGATGTTAAAAAGATACACTGCACACAAATGTCTTAAAATGGCTTTACAACTTGACAAACTGTCTCTCATTCGATGAAGATCAGGTTCCTTCTAACAAGAAGCATAACTATGGTACAACTACAAAATGCAAGATGATGTAAACAGCTCTTAGATAACGAGAGAAACTGTCTGACTTCTAGAAGTGTGTTCCAGCAGCTGCTGTACACCAAGAGTTGCATCAAAAGCTATCAATAAGATATGAGGCTTGATATGGAAAAAAAAAGTTCTCTTCACTTTTTTAATCTTACAGCCCGTTCATCTTGTTTGGGAGTTCTGATGTTTGCAGTGAGCTTAAAAATGCCTGTGTAGAAATGCATTTAGGAAATACTTCTCTGAGCAGGGCTTACCCTGTGGCTGGAGCACGCTGCCCTGTTTGAAGTGGCGGGGCAGAGCCAGATGCAGCAGCATGGGCTGCGGCTCACAGGCCGACATACAGACAGCCCTCTTTCTCCACCTCGTTTTTTTTGCTTCAGTTGTCCCCATCTTATCTCCGTTAGTGCTAATGCCAGCCTGCCTAAACTTCTCCTCGTGCCTGGGATTTCTGTTTTTCTGTTCACACTTGTAAAACCATTGCCTCAAGTCTTCAGGGTTTTGTCAGGTTTCTGCCCAGTAACAAAGATAATGCTGTACCTGGCATGACACAGCCTGGAAGATATAATAACCCCTAATAAATTAAAACAGCTTTCATTTTGCTATCCATTTGGCCTAAAAACTCATATTTTTAGAAATATCCAACCCCTTAGATTTTATTTTTTTTTAATGTCATAAGAGCACCATTTTAACCTAACCCTCACAATTCATTCACTTGTTCAGATAATTTTCAAGGATACTCAAAATTCCAAAGAGCAGAACTAGGTACCATTGTTATATTTGATTTAGCTAGTACCAACCCTTTCTCAGTAAATATTCACACGTGATCTTTCTTCTCCAGATCCAGTTTCTGCTCACTATTGTGCATACACTCAGTGCAGCTGTGAAGCCATGTGGATTTCCATTTGGCTGCCTCATGTTCCAGTCCTCCTACATGGCCACACTGGTCATCCTCTTTGTAAACTTTTACATTAAGGTAAGGAGTCTCTCTCTTTCTGAAAAGGGGGGGGGAACAAACTTTTTGCATAGTGGTCTTGATGCAGACCACATGCAAACCATGTAGAACAAGCATCAGTACCTAAAACACGTTTCTATTCACATATATATGTGTCAGTTAAGAATAACAGATGCAGTAGTGTGTCCAAGATACAGGCATTCAGTAATGACAACCTCCTCATTGCAACTCAGCTCCTCCATACTGCAGTGACATACATTCAGTCTTGTACCAGGGCTCAGTTCTGCACTCAGGTAGCATGTCAGGTACTGCATTTGGGACCTAGGAGGTCTGAATTTGCTCTACTTGGCAACATTTTGAGATTTCCTCCCTCCTTGGAAAAGGGAAAAACAAACAGCTCTGTTTTTGCATTATTCAGCCTTTTTTTTTTTTTAGCAGGGACTGCTCCAGCCTACCTGCATACATACAGCTTCTGGTGAAAAAGACTTAAAATCCCTTTAGACACCAAGAAGTATTACAGTAATACTAGTCAGGTAATATCATCCCAGCTGCAAAAATAATACAGTTTTCTTAACAAAGTCTGAAGCAAATGTATATCTGCATCAACAAACACCAGACATCTCCATTGTACAGTTAACCATAAATAGTATTTGGGGGGCACTAAATAAATCTGAGTAGTTACTTTGCATTTTGCTTTTGTAGACATACTGGAAAGCACCTTCAAGAACGGCTATAAAGGAAACCCCTGTCGCAACAGAAATAAAGAACGGTTTCCATAAGGACTACTTTGCTGCTGCCAATGGATTCCTGAATAATAAGAAAGCACAATAAGTATAGTATTTCCCATGATTTTTTTCAAAAAAAAAAAAAAAGACAAAGAGACTGAATTACAAGGTTTAGCTTAAAACCTGTTTGATTACTTTTATCAGTTCTTTGTACCAGACACTTATTAATGTACTATTTAAGTTTTAACAAAAACAAGTAGATTTATTTGTCCTATCAAAGATCACCATCAGAACAATAAGGCCAACGTCTTTCTCACACGAAAAAGAAAATCTTTCAGATTTGTAATGCTGACACGAAAACGCCTTATGAAACACTTGATGGATAAATCCATCAAAGCCTTCAAAAGGTTAGGACTCTGTTCAGACTAACACCCTGAACACTTGCTATGCTTTCTATGTGAGAGGTCTCAAGGCAAGTCTTTGCAGTGCACCCGGCACATTCTGCTAAACCGTGCTTAAGGTCAGAAAAAGAAGAGAGACGAGAGTGATACCGTTTCCATCACCATACCCCTCTCTGCTGGTTCCCAGCCGTTCTCCCAAAGCACATTCCCTCCCATGGACACCAGCGAGGTCCCTCTCTTCCTGCAGGAGCCCTGGGCAAAGAGGTATTTCCTGCCTGCAGTTGTACTGGTGCATCTCACACAAAAGTCTGTCACCATCTCTTCTGCTTCAGTTAGCTGTGTTTACTTCCCACTTAAATGATTAGGAATTAGGAATACCATAGGTTAGCTCTGGGGATCTGCCCCGTTCCCTTTTCTCACTTAGCCCCCTTCAAAGTCTCTACTAAAAGCGGACACAGCCTTTTTCCTCTCCCTTTTTCACAATGAAGTAGCTGTGGACTCTTCCAGTCTTGCGTATACTAATCCTCTGAACAAAACCACCTTTGGAGTCACCTCGACCCAGCAAGCCTCAGAGACCAATGCAGCTCTGTGAAGGGACTATGTCCATCCCCTCCCATCGCCTGGCGGAGCCCCAGGGAGGAAGGAGAGGAACCGCGTGTGCACGACCAGCACAGGGAACAAGCAGCAGCAGGGGACCTGCATGGAGAGGAAGCTGTCATCCCAAGTCCTGCTCCTCTAATCCTTCTCCACCTCCCAAGCCAGTTTTCCCCTCGAGCTGATCTTTCATCGGGGGGCCTTGTAGACAGCAGGCGCGAGGGCAGGAAGATTTGTCCCAGGACAAAAGGCAGGGCAGCCAGCCTAGCTGGCAACAGCCTGAGTGCCTGCAGCCACGAGGGCTTGTGCAGAGCAAGGAGAGGGCTGAGGAAGTGGTACGGGATGGGGGAAGAACAGATGTTTCTGACCAGCAAAAGGAAGGGGAGAAAAGTGGCGCAGAGAAAAGTGGCACTGGTCAGAGTTCAGTTTGAATTTGTGCTTGAAAGTCCCATTAGATGCCCTGCCTCAAGCCAGTTCTAGCTCCTGCTCCATTACAACATGAACAAAACCTATCTTCTCCAGCAGAAAACTGAAATCCTCGCCATGCTGCAGCATAGGCAGTATGGTTGAACAATCTGGCTGTTAAACTACATCATCGTGAACTGGGTAAACAAAATAACTGCAATATCTAAACACTTTTACACCACTACAGACATACATCTAGCTGCTGCATATTCACATTTGCTCTCTCCCAGCCACAAAGCCTGGACTCTGTGTGTATATCCTAGTTCTCACCAGCTTTTCCAGAAACTTTGCAGTTCTTTCTGGTCAACGCAGTAAAATTCACAAGTTGTGAGAAATTACTGGGTTTGACTGAGGGTGTTGTACATGGCCCTAAGTCAAGGGAGAGCTTCTAAGCTCTACAGATGTCAGTTTGATACAAGAAACACCTCTAGAAGGGGTAAATGCAGAGGGAATCAGAAGAAGCAACAAGATAGTGCACAAGGCACCTAGCTGAACCATTTGGCTAAGGCAGGCAACAAAACGGTTGCATGGCCAAGCCTGGATTTTGGGCCGAGTGGAGTCCCTAACTTTTTGATGGCAAAGCATGCACTTGACTACCAGAGCGGACAATGTCAGCATGCTAAGTGTTAAAGTTTACTATGGCAACCAAACCCACAGAGATTGATTGTGTTTTGTTTTGTTGAAACCTCATTAAAAAAAAAAAAAAAAAAAAAAAAAAAAAAAAAAAAAAAAAAAAAAAAAAAAAAATCCCTTACTTGAAGCTCAAAGGGGTGGGAAAAAAAAAAAAAAAAAAAGAGGAAAAAAAAAAACAAGATGGTCTCACCTTGCAGATCCAGACCAGCCAGGAAGGCTGGAATCAGGTATGGTTTAAATTCTTCAGATCTGTCTTAACATCTTCAAAATGCTGCAACTGTGAAGAAAAAGAAGCATTGACTTTTTAAACTGATTTTCCTGTAATACATAACACTGTAAATAAACAAGTTTTACTATCAGGATGTCTCCTCTCCTCTTTATTTAAGGTATAAATTGCTGGGAACTGGTGATTGGAGACCACTTTTGTTCTGAAATTTTTCAGAAAGCTTTTAGGCCATTCAACTCAGACCAAGAGACATCTCCCACAACTACACACCACCTCCGCTCACGCTGGTGTAAAGTTCCCCTGTGGTTTTCATACAACTGTTGGCTGTGCTCTGCCCTCAGTGACTGGGCAGGTGGTATTTCTGCATACTACATTCATGCACACACACACAATAATTAGGTTGATAGGAAAAAGTTTCCTACAGTGCGCAGACATGGGATTTTTACACTTCCTACTTGAGATATCTTTCTCTGGTAGACTAAACATCCCCGTCCCTTGCAGACAGCCCTACTTCATAACAGTGGCTCTACAGGCAATGTAGGCTCCCAGCTTCATTCCTCTGGGTCTTGGTTCAGATGCATGAAGTAGATGATGCAAATACCTCACACTGAGTTTGCCTTTTCCAACAGAGAGAAAAACACTTCCAGCCCAAACTTCAATCCAAACAGACCTGTTGAAATTAAACTGTGTGGCTCTGCTGCTTCTGCTGCTTCCCTGTTCCCAGGCCCTGCTCTCTTGCCTTGCAGATTTAGGCTGGAGAGATCCTTTGATTCATCCCTTATAAGTGCATCAAAAGAGCAGTCTTTGACAGAGCAAAATTTCTAATTATTGCATAGGAGGAAGACTATTGCATCCTGCTTGCTAGTTCAAGCAAGTTTGACTCCCAGTTCTTTTTACTCACATTTAATTTCATGTATTTGTGTATTCCGTATTCCACACAAGACAGCAAAAACCATCTCTAGATTTTGCTGCGTATGATGGCACGAAGGCATAGCGAAGCATGCATCATCGCTGAGACATACTGCGATGTAAACAATATCAGCTCTTTACCCAAACATACCTATGTGGGGGGAAGGAGCCTGGTTTAACCATTCTGTGCCAAGATGTGGAATCCTGTCAGTCAGTACAGGCTTCCTTACCAAATGCAGTTTCTTGTGGCTGCTGTTTCTGCTATATAAAGGCTTTAAAATATCCCATTTGGAGTTCTACCTAAGAAAAAATAAGCAAGTAAAACAGCAGTCTACACAGCCTAGAGATAAGTGTGAATTTCCACTGACTCTTGTGCAGACTTGGCAACTATATGAGGCTTTTAACCGACACACATTTCCTAGAAAATTATTTCAAATGAACAAGAAGTGAGAGCCTGGCCCAGTTCAGCCTCTGAATTTCACTTAGGGTAGGAAAAGGAAACACTGACATTATCCTTACTTTATGTGAAAATTCTGGGATTTTATCCTCATAAAACAATCACCTTTTTTTCAGGTTTGAGAAAGTATTTAACTATTTTCTGAAAGATGCATTTCATTTCTTTTTGGAGCATGTTCAGTAAAACCATATGAAGGGGATGACGGACTGGGATCTCAACACCATAAATGAAGTCAGGTGATCCTTTTCCCTTACTCAGGAATATGGAAAACAAATATTCAGTGCCCTTCTCTTTCTAAGGAGACCAGAACCCACAGCTCCCTGTTTCCAGGACAAAAATTTGGGGTTTATGAGATTATGTAAATATTACTTGAGCCTGAAAAAAAAACAAGTGCTCCATGGAAACACAAATTTAACAGCAAACTGTCCCTGAATAGCTTCTAGACTAGTAGTTAGCCACTGTCCTGAAAGATGGGAGATATGGTGTTTAGTTTGTTCCACCAGAGAGAAGAATGGAAATCAAGCCTCTGCCCATGCCATATGAGTGGCCTAATCCTGTGGACAGCAAGAAGAATGAAAGCAGCACACAACATCCTTTCACTTCATGAAGAGAATTCAAATGAGAAAGCGTTTCTAGACAGCAGTATTCAACCTCAACTTGTCAATAGTTTCCAGTCAATCAGATGCAGAAACCACATGAAGAGGAGTCTTTGACATCCAGCTCCAGACAGGAAGGGAAACCTGGAAATTGTTGAAATGGAAAACATTAAAGCAAAAGTACTACAGCAATCACATATGAACAGGGAGTCTCAGCTTCTCTTGCAACCAAGCCATCATAAAAATGCTCTCAAACTTAACTAGAGCAGCTCTGAGTGCTGCTGTAAAACCCTGTACTGGATGTTATCATGCAGAGGTGGGGTCTATCACCATGGATGGAAAAAGTTAGTGTTAGACTTAGAAAGAGCTAGGTGCTGCAACAGCTGATGGTGGCACAGATGATCCAGTCTAAAAGCTGCTTCTACCAACATACAGGCTGAGTAGGGCTTCAGGCAACTACACATTCATGAGGTACTTCAAGCTATATTCATGGAAAGCGGCAGTCTCTCTGCATTTGACCTCTTTGCGGTCTTTAAATAGATATTTTTCTCCTCCCATACACAAACTCTCTTCTTGTGCTATGTTTAGATGCAATTTCCACACCCCACCATCTGAAGATGAAGCTTGCCAGGCACACTCTCACCCAGTAGCATGTTGGGCCACTCCAGGGGAATGGCAGAGGAGGAAACACTTTGTCCAACCTAACAGGCAAGCCACGCACCTTCCTGCGTTCACTAGGGAAAAGTTATTTCATGGAGAAAAAAAAACACACACACACACGAAACATCATGTTTTACCAAGCTCATCTTCTAGCAATACCCCAAATGCAAGGGCAGTGCCAATCACCTTTTCTAACGTGCTTCCAGCACATTGCCTTTCCTCTGGATGGATACAACAAGAACTTCATGCTGCCAGCTGCTCCACTCTCCAACAGACCGCTCAAACCAGGAAAGGTGCTCATATGCAGAGCAGACCTAAAGACTCAGATACACGAGTCCCTTGGTTTGGTGTCAGTATCAGCCACGCAGAGATCAAGGACTGGTGAAAGGACCAGACACTGCAACAAAGTTCCCTGCAGCAATTTTCAAAAGTTGTTCATGATCTGTTCATGATCATAGTGGTTTGCTATAAATGTTTTCCTAAATGTCTTTGATGTTCAGATGAAGGCTGAAGCAGCCAAATATGCACTAGAACATGATTTGAAAATACTTCTAAATTTATTTATTGTGAAATAAGATGCTTATTACAAAATATTTCTGCCACTGTAGTTTCCACATGGTATGATTGTCACTTGAGGCCAGGCAGGCAGACAGCTAGCAGTTTTGTAAAGACTACAATATCAGAAACCAAGGCACAAGGATGCTAGCTCCACAGGTCTAACACACTGCAAGGAGTCACGCTGGTTGAGAAGTAGGGCCGTTCTCTAAAAAGACCAGAGTTTTGGGGAGTTATGTTTATCTAGCTCTCCTACTTCCGGCCAATTCACGCTTTCCGAGTTAGATGTGGTGCCCCCATGGAAATGCCGTACGCACAGCATCTCTTCTGACATAGTTTTAAACTGAACTATCAAGCCAATTAGCATGTGTTTTATATCACGTGGTACTGTAGCTGGGACCTCCTAGCTCTCCATACATAGCCTCCCCCACCTGCAGAAACTTATCTTTTAAACAAAGCTAATGTTTGAATAACTTGCTTGTTCAAAGCTCATACTTACCCGCCCGGTCATCCTTTGATTCTAAGATTTATTCCTTCATTGCCTCTCCTCTCAGTGTTCTACCATCAGGCCCCAGCTGAAATCAATCTCAAAAATGTCATTTATTTCAGATTGAAAGCACGGACAGGAGATGCACAAACAGTTGGCCCTCCTGTTTCAGGCTTACTGCAGGGTGTGTGTATGTGCAGGAAGAAAGGGAAGCAAAGCTGAAGAGAGAAAGCTGTGAAGTTTGATTTGCTGGTTTTTAGTATTAGTAGCCTCCCAGAAAATGAAGAGGATGGGAAGAGTTTTAGGAAGATCCTTCCAGGAACTGGAATTGCAGGAGAGAAATCAGGCTGATGATGTGTGCCAAGGCTCGGTTTTGCAGAGCTTTTCTCACCATCTGCCTACAAGTAGCACTTTCTCAACTCTTGCTCATGATAAACAAAAACAACCTATAATATATGACCAGGAAAGGCTCTATTGCTGTGTTCAGTTCCAACACAAAACAATTCTCATCTCTTCCTGGAAACACGCCCATTTTCCAGTGCACCACTCCTGTAGACACAGTCATACCACTTGCAGGAGCAGTACCTGTCCCAGCGCACAGCCAGCCCCCATCAGCACACCTCACCAAGGGCAGGGCAGGCTGACCCCAGGCCAGGGCACACACAGATACACAGCTCCCCGGTCACCCTGCCTGCTTCCAGCCACAGAGGACACCCCCTTTGCTGGTGTCGTGCAGCTTTCATGCAGCCTTGCCACTGGGGAACAGGAGACCTTGGATGAACCATTGCATTGATACAGAACATGCAGGTAAACAAGTACTTGGCACAGCATCACCTGAAAGAGATACAGCATATAGATAGCAGGGCCTATAACAGGGTTTATTATTAAACTGGTTAATTAAGAGCTTAAAAGGCATGACGCAGTTATCCTCAACATGCACTTCATATTTTCCACTTTTTTTCTGGGTACTGATGCCTTCAAATGTCTTCAGCACCCCCATCGTGTTCATTGATGATGATCAGAAGAACAGGAGGAAAATTGAGTTCTATCCACTTACACCAAAAGGAAGAAAATAAAAGAAATAACTGAATAACTAATATTTAAAAGAACATCAGTTAGATGATGAAAAGCATCTGTGAGTGAGGAAATCTGCTCAGGAAAAAAAGCCAAGGTCAGCAAACTGCCCTCCAAAAGGAAATGTTAGGGTAACTCACACAAGGCTGTTTTGCCAATGCATCTGCAGAAACTGAGTGGACTTAAGACTTCAGGGATTTCAGCTCAAACCTGCCAAACAGTGTGGGAAATGGTACGAGATGGGCAGTCCAAGAACAGAAAAGGTCATTCTTGCTCCAGATGTTGTCTCTACATGCATCTACTACTGGCCGCAAACATAAAGACCATTAGGAAAGACCAAAACTTCCAGCATGTCCTCCCAGCTAGGACAGTTTACAAGTTACGAGGCTGGAACTTGCTGAGCTTCTCAATAGGTAAAATGTTTTTTATATGAGAATAGGAAAAGAAGTGCAGTGTAAAGAGACATCTAAGCTGTGTGGCAGCTCTTTCCCTTCTCCCGTCCCACCCTATCCAGTAAAAGCAGCCTTTTAGGGTTGACACTTTTCCAATAAAACTGTTAAAAGTGCGAGTGCACACAACAATGATGATTTTTAGTAAGTGAAAGATCCTGGTTTCTCATTTATCCAAGCCCTCTGAAGTGCTCAACACATCTTCCAAGCTTGTTACTGACAGATTACACAGGGATTCAACAATAAAAGATGCATTATGCATCAGTTTTGTTCCTCTAAATACCCTAGCAAAAATATTCAGATGAAACATGTACTTTTTTTTTTTTTTAGGCATAGGAGATGTAAAAAGAGCATTCTACCACCACACACAAACAGTGGGGAAACATAGCGAAACAGGACTCACAGCATCTAAATCCATTGTGCTGACAAAACTGAAATGCTTGAGTGCTCTAACTTAGTGAGCAGTAAAGCCACCAAAGAACATCTGAGAAATGAATGACCAACCATTATTTTCATAGTTTGTGGGGAGGGAAGAATCTTTAACCAGAAAGAGCCATCATGCTTCACCCTGTTTCTGTTTCAAACCTTCCTCCTGGGCAATAAGCTTGTTGTAGTTGCAGACAAGCAAGCCTAAACCAGCCAAGGCAACATCTGCCCCAAAAGAGATGACGCATGACCCAAGGACACAGGTTAAATGGAGTTTCAGTGACTTTGCAGAGCTCAGTTTACAAGAGCAGCTGCAGTGTGTGAAGCTCCTCTCATCACCAGCCCTGTTTGCATCCATCCTGATCAGCCAGTTGGTGGGGAATAATGCCACGGCTGCGGTGTTTGTCCGGGAGCTACAGGAGGACTCATCCTGGTGCTTGGGGCTGGGAGCAGCGTTCCACGAGGCGGCCCCTCACATTCACTATTGTGAACGCTGGGTTACAACAACAAGCAATAGAGTAGTTCAAGCCCTCACCACACTGCTAACCCAGGGCCTTGCATTCCCACTCAGGCAGCAGAAGCCCCCAAGTGGTTTTCTATTTTGGAGCTGTTAGAGCCAGCTAATAGGAAGGGATGCTCAGATCACTCAGGCTGATAACGTAAAGCTTGTTTTGGTTAATGACTCTGCTAATGCAGCCACAGCATAATACCACACCAGCAAGGAACACAACATGCTGAAAACTCTGTTACTGGGTTGAAAAACTAGAGCTTTACCATGCACAAGTAGAGCTGTTTGAGGATGTTACGGCTTCATCTCCCAAAAGACACAGGCACTTTGGCTGAGAGATTTGAGAGACTGGATCCAAAGGGCTGCTGGAAAGATCCTGAAAAGCATGTACGCTGTGTGCAGGGGCGATTCCCTCGACTCCGACCCACACAGCAGTCTGACATCTGTTTTACAAGATAAGTAGGTAGAAACACAGAGCTTGGAAACATGCCACATTCCCACACGTTCATTAAGATGCACAAGCATGTGTGAAGTTTGCCACAGCGTTAAATGCAGCTTGTGAAAAGCAACTGTAATTTAGGAAACTCTGTTGAAACAGAGGATGATGTTAAATAGCATGGTTTATCTACTACTCATTTTCAAGAGACCTTTGATGCTACTTACCTATTCCTAGCATTGTTCACTGTACTTTGCACTCTCCTAGAAGCCAATAGTCACTGCTTTTAAAAATAATTTCTCCAGCTTCATGTGCTTTTTTCTCTGCAGTGCTCCAAGTTTCTTGCCCCCCACAGTCCCCTGTCTACCATCAGGCATCTGGCCAACATCTAGCGATCCCTCTTGTGCTTTTGTCTCTGCAATCCAAAATTGAGTGGCTCTGGTTTCAAGCCAGTAGTTCCCACAGTGCTGCATGCAGCCAAGATGGGCAACTCTTAAAACACTCCATGCAGGTTATACAGGACTCTAGAAAGTACTTTTCCACAGGCATGTGCAGTGCATCACATCAGAAGGAATGCGGAGTTCGTTATCTTATGCAAACAGTATTTTACTTAGAATCAATCACTAAGTGCTTTTACATCGATGAAGGTATTAACAGAATACTCAAAGAAAGCCAACGTGCATCAGCTTGTTGGATAACTCATGATATCTAGTTCTTTTTCTATTTTTTCGGTATTTAGTGGACCCATCTTGCAATTTTGCAGAAAAACATGATGTTATTGACACAGGGGTCAAAACCAGACCATTCAAGCAGTATACCTTGTTTTTATACACAAAAAAAATCTCAGTGTTATTTTCCCTTCCCTCATTTTTCTTTCCATTTAAAATAGATTAACATATCTTTCACATGGCCATCTTTTCTACATGTCATAAGATGCTCAAACATTAAGAGCTCTAGTGAATTCAGGGGGCTGCTAGTCAGAAGGAACAATGAACACGTTGTTTTCTGCTGCCTTCTTCATTGGGCGTTCATACTGTAATGGAGAAAAAACAGGTAATGAAAAACATTTCAAAAAGTTTATACAAACTTTTATATTGCATAAGACAAGGAAGTGCAGAGAGCCGAAAAGAACATTTAAATTCAGCTTTTAATTCTCAAATACCCAGCCTGGAACAAGGCGCTGCAGGATGAGCAGCTCCCACGATGCGATTGCTCCTTCCTCAGCCCTGCCGCTCTTCGGAGGGGCCCTTCACCGGGAGCAGCTATGGTAAGGAAAGGCCTGAATCCCAAGCAGCTCAGTGCTCGTAATGGAAACTGATCCTTAACTCGCTGCACAGGCCACTACTTACACCGAAACCAGCCCCCAGGTGAAGGAATCCCTCAGACAAGAACCCAGGAGAGGTATTACTACATGATGGTCCTTGTCCTCATCCTCTCCCTTAGGCACGTGCTTTTTGGCCACTTTCCCTATGAGTTTCCCAATTAAACCCATTCACAAAAAAAAAAAAAAAAAAAAAAACTAACCNAGCAACAATCTCCCCACTCCACCACCCATTCAAAAAAAAAAAAAAAAAAAAAAAAATCTAGCCCCTCCTGGCACTGTGAATGGCCAGTTTGAGAGCTGGCCAAGTCCAAAAGTTTGGCAGTGCCTCCAGTGAGGAGGGTATGAACACACAGGCAAGGGGAAAAGCAAGGGTGAAGGTCCCCCCAGCAGCGATGTGCCCGAGCCAGCTGGCCAAAGATCTGCCCTCCCAGGGCTTCAGCTTTGCCAGGCCCCATCTCAGCGTGTGCCTGCAGCAGTTCATGCACGGCACCTACCGTGGTGTTCTGGATTGTGTCGGCAAAGCTCTTGGCTGTCTCGCCCAGGGCTGAGTCGACGGACTGAATTCTGGAAGGAAAGTAAGCTTGGGATAGTTGGTCTGTGATGAAACTTAGGGACATTTACCAACAAAAATGAACCTTGGGATTCCCTCTTTTGCAGCTTCTTGCCCAGCAGCATTTTTTTTTTTATATAGGAAAGGATCACCTCCTCTGACCCCTATATATACAGACATGACCTGAGGGTTCGTCTCTTTCCAGACCCTGGTACAGGTCTCTCGAGGTGCATGCCTGCCCTGCACAACTTCCCATGCAGAGAGTCCCCCACTGAGCCCTAGTCCCAGTTCAAGACCCTCATGAGGCTGCAAAGGCTCCAGCAATGAACACAGAGTGGAGGTGCCATACCAGCTTCAGGCCACTTCTTCACCCATCACAGGACTCATGAGCAGGCATGACAGCTGGCAGATGCGTACCTTTGCTTCTGCTGGTTGCAGAAAGAATTCAGTTTGAGCGACTGTGCATTCCAGAAGTCCTAAAGAGAGCCCCAAAGAAAACCCCTGTTACTTTGGAAGGGGCACCCCCATGGGCTGGCACGGGAGGAGTCATACACACCATGGCGTCCTTCTCCATGTTCGCCAAGATTTGAGTTTCCTTCTCAAGACTGGCAAGCTCCTCAACAACAATCTTCTGGAAGGTGTCCAGCTTATTCAGTCTAACGATGGGAAACAGAGACACGTTTTCAGCGTGCAGTAGCGCAAGGTGGCTGACATCCCCACGCTCTGCTTTCAGCATCAAACCTGCCTTTAGGCAGAAGCAAATGTCCTTGGTGGACTTCACAGGGAAGTTTTGTTCTCAGAGCATCCAAATAGCGGTACCACGCCAAATCAAAGGTGTGGTTAGCTGAACAGCCTGCCTCAGGTAGCAGCCGGGCACTGAGGCTCAGCACAGAGTGTACAATAGGGCTCCCAGTGCAATTATTAAATAAAAGGCTATTATTTCATACTATGCTTAATCTAATCCTGCAAACAACATATAGCAGATATGGAGGCCTGATATACTTACATATATGTCAAGTTGTGCCTGTATTTTGCTTAAAACAAATCCATAACGGTTGTACCTGATTTTGAATGCATCTCCCATCTGAGAAATCTGACAAGCCATAAAGCAAAAGGACCTGTTGAAAGCCCCATCAGGTGAATGCCTCTAAAGTCTGTTGGCTAAGATTTGTTTCATGTAGATGGAGACAATCTACCAAAATGGGTCTAATAACGAAGCTCAGATAAATGACCCCCCTTACTTTTCTTCTCACCCAGTTCATTAAATAAATCAGCCTGGCTTCTTTATTCACTCTCTTAAAGCACATAGCAACAGAAGCTACTAAGTGTAACAAGAGGGTTTTTAGCAGATTTGTGAACAGTGATGACGACAATGAGTAGGGAGTCTAAAGACTGCTTCATCAGCCACTCCTAACTCAAGCCTTCTTTGCATTGATTAATACATCCTTTCTGCCCTTACAGAATTAGGATAAACCACTGGCTCTATGCTTCTGAAATGCTTCTTATAGGAAAGCTGAAGACACACACACAGCCTATTTTGCCTTAAAAACCATAAAGGTCAGGCTCTCTTACAGAAAGGCATTTCTTTTTCACACCAGTCAGAATTCACGTGGAGCTAAAGCTGTTTTCAGCCAGCAGCACAGCTCACCTGCACTCGTGTATCTGGTTCAGCAGGGTGGACACGTTCTCCTCAGAAGTCCTCAGCGCATTCTGCGCACACATCTCCATCCTTTTGTACCTGGACTAACCACAGGACGCGCCATCAGGGACAGGCAACAGCCCAACCCCAAAAACCCAGTTTGCAAAGCTTTTCCCTGGAACACTCACTGCCCTGTGGGGTGTGCTCGGCTGAAACCATCTTAAGTCGGATTTAAACCAAAGGGAGACGACACACAGGCAGAACGCTGTGAGCATGAACTGATTTTGTTCAACCATGCTACTCGCACCAAGAGACCTCTGAGTAACCTGTGCAACTGCAGGTCATGTACTACTTATTGTGAAACAAACCACCACGAACCACTAATCTGGAAGGTACCAAGATGTCCTTGTGGATCCACGCGTGTTCTAGTCAATAGGCATAGTCTATTTTGCCGTCTGCATTGCTTTCTGTTTTTCATTATGAAAAACCTCTAATTTTCATGCTGAGCTAAAAAGCTCTGTGCTCCAAAACGAAGTTTTCATATTTCTGATATTTGCCCATGAGGACAACTACCAGTGGCTACAATTTAGGTATGCTGCCACTATGCTGGGTTACTTTGCAAAAATCAGTCCATTCCTTCTGATTAAAGTATTTTGAATGCCTAAACAAATCTTATATACCAACATAAAAATGAGGAAAAAAAAAGGAAGAGCCAAATTAAAATTTCCCTTAAGAGCCACTCCTTGCCCTTCCTGTAGCACTTCTGAGAGTGCAGGGGCTGTGCAGAATGCTTAGAAGAGCTCCAGGCTAACAGACACTGCAGCCAAATCTCCTCTCTTGGGCACAAAATATAGATGGGATATTTGCACCAACTGTTGAAAGGTAATTGTGTTTACTATGAGAAAATGTCACCCATGGCATACACATTAAGAGAGTGCACATTACCCAAAACAGTTTCTTTAGTTGGCTGGTAAAGCTTTCAAATGCAGTAATCACCCCTGAGTCACCAATATCTTCGTGCCGTATCGTGGAAAAAAATGCATCATCCACATCGTCCATTTCCTGGCCTACGAGAAAGCGTATGCCCGGTTAGTACCTTGCTGGGGGTGTAGCGGAAAACAAACTCACACACTGCTGCAGGGAAATGTAAATTTGAGGACTGCTCTTCTGGAACTCAGAAACAGGAAGGAAAATGGCACAAAACACATTGGGAAAGACTTGTTAGTAAGCAGTGTGGAAGATGACGCATGATACTAACCCAGTACAAAAAATAGCATATTTACAAATAATGATGCAAGATGACAATGACAATATAGGTCAGTTATCCAATAACTGCAGTTAGTTTGTCCATTATCTGTATGCGTTTTATATTTGTAATAGCTCTGGACAACCAATATTCATAAATACTAGAAAGCACTACCACCATCAAGCAGCTTCCTTAGCAGATGGTGGTTAGGAACCCCAGATTTCATTAGTCACTCCTCCAAACATGTGGCGTCCAATAAGCACATCACAAGATGTGCCTTCTGCTACATTTTGACTGTTGGAGAGGGTACCCTCCCTCCAGATACCTCTCTTCAAGCTTCCACGTCACTGATTTCTACCACCAAAAAAGAAAAGCTGGAAACATTCACCTTAGATGACAACCTTACTTTACCTGTTTGGATCTCCTCTTTCTTCTCTACTAAATCAAAAAGTTTCGTTGGTGTATAGGGAGTATCGGAGGACAAGTGCTTTGTTTCCCAACTGGAAAACTTGGGCCTCTTCATGAGAGTACCACTCAATATATCTAAGAAAAGAGAGGAAGTTTAAGAACAGACCTGTTCTTTTGCAGGAGCTATGTAGCAATATCTACCAGCTACATAAGCAAAAACCACCACTGGAATTACCAATGCTGCAGAAAAGCAGGCAACTTTGTTTTAGGGTCTGGCATCACACTTTTACAGGACAGAACACAAGACTTCACCAGCAAGTATTTTCCCCTTGCAAAAGCAGTCAAAGACTGTCTAGGGCTATGCAGGTAACTGGAAAACTAATGCACCTGCATCTCAAAGATGACTTCATTTCTTGTCCCACTATTCTAGCCAGGAAAAAAAAAAAAAAAAAAATCTTATCCAGCTTCTTCCCCTTTTCTCTTCCAGCCCCAGCTCACAAGCTGTTTATATCCTTTTGTTCCTAAGCTAATTTCAACTGCTGCTTTAAAAAAATAAAAGCGTAGATAGAGGGAGAAAAACTAATTACACCCATAACAGCTGCCTTTTCTGGATCTTCAGAACCTTGCCACACAATTGCTTTTAGCCCAGGAACAACCTTGGGAGCACAGAGCAGGAGGTGGCAGCCTGTATTGTAAGTAAAACTTGCAACAACAAAAAGTCACCTCTTAGTCTGACTGTCTGTTTCTGAGCTCAGTTAGGTGCCTGTGGTTGAACAAGCACCTCTCTGGCGTCTGCATAGGGCAGAAAACAGGAAGGTGGTGGAGCCCAGGACAAGGGGACAGTGAGGCCCCGAGGAGCACGCTGCAGCAGCAGCTGGTAGATTTAGGGTTCATGGAGTAAGTGTTCAGGTGCAGTCACAGGTCACACCTGACATTTCTGAACATACCCCTACTTCTGCCTTTGCATAGCATCCACTCTTCTCCAACTATAAGACTGTGCAGTAAACAGTGGTAAACAAATCCTCCGCACTTATCTTTCCCCCAAATTAAGCAGAGGCACTGATGAGGTGAAGGTATATTCTGCAAGAGCTGGACAGGTAGGGGACATATCAGGAATATGAACACAGCCAGCCCATGAGAGAGTGCTTTTATCCAAAATTTAGGCTTCAGCAACTCATTTCGTAGTCCCAACAATAACTTTAAAACAGTCTCTCAGAGCTACATCAGCATCACAACCAATAGGGTGAAGACAGCCCATTGCTGCTCAACTTTTATGAAGTTCAGTTGTTCCAAACACAAAGACACTCTGCTGCAGGTTTGAGCTAGTTTGTGCAAGTTCAGTTTCACTAAAAAGTTTTTAAATGCTACTATTACCTAAAAAAGCTACAGCAGTAATAAGCATCAGTACAAATCACCATTTACCAAGGGCTTCATAACGATGGTCTGTTTATGTTCTTAGGTATAAAGATATATATATCGACTATAGTTATATATATGTGTGTGTGTATATCGACATATACATATATATATCAACTTTAGTCGATAACTTTCAGAGAATTATTGTTGTTGTTTAAATTGAAGTTGTACTGCACTTCCAAATCATTAAAAGCTAGATATGGGGTTTCTTCTTTTACTTATTTCACATATTTACACTTGGGTCACTAGTTTGTAAATCCCCAAGCTCTTACAAGCTACGCTAGTAGTTCCCCTGTGATCAAAGACAGGATTTAAAAGTTAGTGATGAATTCAGGAATTTATATAAAAGCATCTTACTATATATGGAAAGCAGAGAAATGAAAGGTATTTCTTGTGCAAAAAGTATCCCTCAAATATCTAAAACCTCAGTGCCTGCTTGCCTTTGAAAGAAAATAACTCTGTCATCACCCCTTTCTACATTTTAACCAGCTCTTCCACATTATTGAGAGGAACATACCCGAGTCCTTCCGCTTCAAACTTTCTTCTTCTCTCGACTGTTTGTCTGATGCATTGTGAAACTTCTAAGGAGAGATGGAGAAGAGGATAAGAAGGTGCCCAGTGCTGCAGGCAAGCTGTCAGCGGGTTGCAGAGGGAGCAAAGCAAACCAGTATTCTGCCTGCAGACCAGCAGCAGGCCGAGAGCAGGTCGGTAAGAGCCGAAGCACTGCATACAGCACCTGCGTTGCCTTCTCCTCCACATCGGAGTGGCCCTCAACAGATGTGTCCAGGGACCGCGGCACCGCTTCGGGCTCCTCTGAGAGCATGTCACCTGCGCAAGAGGGCAAACAAGTGACACAGAGGGGAGAGGTTGAGCCCTGCGTTGGCTAGAAACCCAAATTTAATGGCACATGTAGAGAGAGAAA
>VXAA01006838.1:85684-104706 GCA_013399115.1 Anseranas semipalmata | reverse complement strand
AAAAACAGCCACCCTCTCCTTTGCCTTTCCACACCCTCTCCTTTGCCTCTCCACATGTGCACAGGGAGCAGCGTCTCAAACTTGGTCCAAAGGCTGCCTTATTTCTGACTGTCACTGAAGCTCCTTCCTTCAACCTCATGTTGCTGATGGGCTGTTCAGGTCTACAGAGCAACACTTGATGCTGCTGCCTGTTCCAGCAATGGTGTTGGCAGAAGAGGGAAACTGAGGCAGGGAAAGTGGGCTAGTGCAATGTCTTTCGGAGTAGTACAATATCCAGGAAGTCCGAAGCAAAAAATGAACAAAACCCCACAAAATCAAAACCCACACACTAGAGCATGAAGATAGACCGCTTAACTTTTCAGTAGAAAAGTTCCAGGTGTCACTAATTTTTCATAACCACTTTATACAGCAGTCTCCAACCCAGTGGCTGATGTACCATCATGCATGGAGACACACAGCACTGGATAACACCACCCAAGGGGTTTCTGTAGCTCTAGAATGGACACAGAAGTGAGTACTGGTGTAAATGCTGTATATATTTTTACTCCCAGAGAAACCTCAGACCTACCATTAAAAAAAAAAAAAAAAAAAAAAAAAANAAAAAAAAAAAAACCACTATCAGCACTGCAAAATGAAGAGGAATGCTCTTTCAACCAAATTTGTGCAAAGCTGAAATATAAGCCACAGTCTGTGACTACATTCAGTAGTTGCTTAACAACATAAATGAAGAGAATGTCAGTCCATAGGCATCCTATATGTTAATAACAGTTTTTTTTTTTTTTTTTTTTTTAAACCTTAAAAGATAATGCTTGAGGGGAAATTTTTTTGCCTGTTTCTGGGAAACAAAAACTGGTCATTTAAGTACAGGTAACAGATTAGCCTGGACAGGGTAATGTAGCATAAATGGAGTGTGTCCTTCTCCCAAAGACAGCATGATTTAGGTTCCAGATTGCACGGTCCTCGTGCCCCAGCTACTGTTCTCCCTGCTCAAGAGACTTCATCGACAAACAATACCCAGCCCTCGTAGCCACTACAAGACATATCACAAGGCAGAATGCTTATGAGGAAAATGTAAAAAGAAAAAGGCAAAATAAATAAATGACTTTTCTAATACATTGAACAACATTAGAAAAAAAAAATACCAGCAAGATCCACTGTAGGTAAATCATTGCTCTTGGAAGTGGACGTGCTTTTTTTCCTTGGCATTTTCTTTCGATCTCTTTGTCTTTCTGCTCCCAGCTAAAACAAAACCAAGTCTCAGCATGTATTTTCTCTAAACAATACAAGTTTTTTGTTTGTTTTGCATGGGGTTTTGTTTATTTGTTCGTTTTTACACTAAGAGCAGAGACTTTGAAATATACCTCCTAACAGATACTGACAGCTCTCTCCAATGCTAAAGGAGATCTGTGCCCTGAAATTAGCTGCATGCCAAAGTTCTGCATTTAACCAGTAGAGTCATATAGTGGATTACATTTTTCATAAGCAGAATCAAAGCATTTTAGATGAGAGAGAAAATAAAAGGTTTTCAGGGGAAGATAAAAACTTTCAATGCAGCTACCAGTTCTCAAGAGATTTTTCCCAAACTTGCTGTATTCATGTGGGAACATTTCAAAAGACCGGAGACACAGCACCTAACAGCCAGGCACTAGAGAAGCCTGGCATTGCTAAACTGTGGGGTTTTCTTTGCTTGACGTGTGTCTGCTCCACTTGCTCCCCCATCAGTATAACCCATGGTTAGCTTTCCTGAAGCTATAGCTGCACACATATTGTTTTTAAATCTGAGGCACACAAGCACGACAGCTCCTCACCTCCTCTGACCGGTATTCACTGCCGCTACTTGCGGAAGACACTGGAAGCACTGCAAGGAGAAAGGTTTACCTGGGTACCAGCAACGTAACTGGGAGCCTTCTCCATTTCAGGCCTGCATCACAGCTAAGAAACTCAGTTGCAGGGGGAGGAACGGCAGCTCCAGAGATCTTCCGTCTCTTGCTCCCAAGGGAAGGAGCACAGCCACCAGTTCAGCCCCGCTGCAGAGGGGCTGCACCCACGCTGGTGCCCCGTTCCCGCAAGGGCACCCAAAGGAGGGGAAGTCATCCTTCACAAACCATCGCCAGCCGCTTCCTTACCCGCAGCCTTACCCGTTCACCGTGCGTGTTGCAGACCAAGCTTACCTTTTAATTTGCTTCTCACCCTGCGTCTTTTTCGGGTATAGTCAAGAGATTTTGGCAACGACTGTTTCTGAGAGTCAAGTATCCAGCTTTTTTCACTCTGACCATTGCTTGTTTTTTCATTGTTGCTTTCGGAGAAAAGATGCTTCCTGTAACCAGACTACAGACACTATTAGGAGTGGGTCCTGCTCAGCCAGCTCCTTCTGCCCACCCAGGAAGCCCCCAGTCGCTCCCCTTCCTCTCTTCCAACAAATCATCCCATTTCTTCCTCCCCGTGGTGCAATACTCAAAGCATTTTAAGCTGCATAAAAACACCGAGAAGCAGACACTTGCCCTTTGCCAGTGCAGGGCTTAGAGCACCCTCCTGCCTCATCCTCCCCTCCCTCCTGTGTCTAGAGTAAAGAGCTCTTGAGAGAAGAAAAACCCCAAAATAAGAAAGCACGCACGACCTACCGGCCTTCTCTCGGGCTTGCTCACATCCCCATTCTGGCTCCTCGTTTCATAACTCCTGCCAAGTAACCCACCCGGACACAAGTCAGACAAGCAGAGGCTGCGACAGCATAACACAGCGGTGCCGAAGGGGCACAGCCCAACAGCAAGAGCAGGGCTTTCTGAGAGACCAGCCGGAGGGCCAATTATTCATGCACAGCCACTATTAATTTAATTGAATGATTAACAAATTAAATAGTACATTATAAATTACAAAAGATAGAGATAGATTAATAATAAATTAAATTAATTAATAATTAGAATTTGGCTTTATTATTGCCAAGTTTCCCCTTCTCTGGCTGGTTTCTGAAAGCAGCAATTCATGGATACCAGAAATTTAGCACCTTTCAACAAAATTAGGCTATGTGCTTCAAGGAGTCTGGCCCCTGGCAGCTTGCTGTAACTGGATGCAGCCAAGGAAAGGCAGAAGTTTTAAATATTTTTCAAAAGGTGTTTTATATTTTTCACCAGTTGTTTAGGTGTATGACTAGGAAAGGGGGGTGTTTAAGAGCTCAGGTCATATTATTGTTAAATTAGGCAGGCAGAAGTCATTTTTCTCTCCAGTAACTTTTTTATTCTCCGACATTGTTTGAATGTTAGTATCGGTGATATCCACAGATGCTGTGACAGCTAGGCAAGGAACTATTTTATTGGAAACATCACACAGCCTTCTTGATCCTAACTTAAACTGTTTTAACTAAGGTAACCAACTCTTCTTTCACTGAGCAAGAGATTTATGGATGGGGCACGTATGATCCTGTACCTCAATTTTTTTGAAGAAGCTTTCTGGCCAAAAACCTTTCCTTTGGCTTCAGCAACCTAAAAGAAAAAAAAAAAAAAAAAGAAAAGAAAAAATCACTTGTCTTAAAAATTCAGTTACCCTGTAAAATAATCCCCGAAATTAAAATGCATCTACCCAGACAGACTTTGGGTAGGGCTGTTGGGACACCGGGCAGTGTACCACAAAGCAGGGTTTCATGCTGACACCCAGTGGCAGTAGCGAGGACTGGACGGTGTCCGGTTTATAGCAGAAATTTGGGGCCCAAAATTCAGTGCCCCTGAATTAACAGGAAGCAGCGACAGCACATGCACATGGGAAGAGGCTGAGAGCCAAAGGGCTTGTATGAGAGAGCTGCCTTGATGGAAACCATCAGGAACAAATTTTCGGCTTCCTGGGAAAACCTGCGCCTGTCAGTTTCAAAGCAGGCAGGGTGGCCCGGTTTTCACTTGATTTTCTAACAGTCTGCAGATAGGAGCCAAGCAGAACCTCCTACCAAAGATTCGCGAGGGCTGACGTTAACCTGTGATTCCCAACGTGCAAAGTGCATCTCAGTGAAACAAGAACAGAGGTTGGCCTTTGATCTCAAAGATATCCCACAGCCTCATTCAAGCGCCAGCTCAAATTCCTATTGCAATCGGTTTTAACCTCACAGTGTCCTCCACAAAACTCAAGAGGCTGTTGAAGCATTCTCCCCACCCCAGAAAGACCATTCCTATGCCTAAAACCACATAGCAGCACAAGAACCTCAGGTTCCCAGTTGCCTGTATCGCTGTAACAGCACTTCCACCCTTTCCACATGCCTGCAGCAGGAGGCATCCCCTGCCCCAGGCCACCGCTCGCTGCTGGGCTCAGCACGGCCCCTGTCAGCTCCTGCCCCAGCTTTACCTGTTCATGACTTGCAGAGTCGGAGTTTTCAAAGTCGTACGAGTCCCTCCTGAAAGACAAGGCAACGTGCATGGGGCAGTGGTATGCAACCATGAACAGTCACCCAGCTGCACTGAGACAGCACCGAGGGAGGGGGAAATAACATTTATTTAGTTATGGGCCCTGTTATATATTAAACACTCAAATGGTTTATGTCTCAAAGTGCTGTTTCCTCAGCTTCTAAAACCAACTTGTTCCTTTCCTACTTAGTCTCTATTATTGTTTTACTTGACTCTCACATGATTTGCTTTAAAATTAAAAATTTACAATTGAAAGGTTCATAAAACAAGTCTATAACATGTTTATATAATTGACATTTTGTTCCCAGAAGTCACTAATAATAGCACATAGTAGGATGGAGTCATGAATGAAATGAAAGATAATTTCAGAAGTATTTAAGAGGAAAAAAAATTTAATTCCTTTGTGAAAGTTCTGACTTTTAACATTTGTTTTCTAATCACTTCTCTGTATGCATCTAAATTTTGTTTTCCTACCCTTAATTATCCGAAGTGTATTTTTATTTCTTTCTCCAAATGGCAACTATTTAAGAAATCCTACAATTAGTTCTCAACATACAGCATACCCTTCTTTTCTCACGAGTGAAAGGATAGAAAGAATAACAAACTGTGCTCTGCTCGGTAAAGCTTCCCAACGGAAAGAAGCAATGCTCATTTTCACAAGAGGCACTAGGGGGAGCAGAATGACCAAACTAACACTTCTCTATCCATACCTTCTGTTCCGTTACTCCTGCTTTACAAACAGTATTTACTGTTATTTAGTCTTAAAACACAGACCTTGGGGTAACGGTGATGTTCTGCATCAAATTTTCCATTCGTATCCACAATCAATCCAAAAAATCATTTAAGCACTTCTTTTTTAAGCTAAGAATCTCTAGACTAAACCAGGACACCAAAGAAAATACTGGAGCAGCCAAAATTTCAGCAGGGAGAAAGAGCCCATCCTGAAACTCCAGAACACGGGAAACCAAAGAACTGGGGCAATATCAGGAAAGCCTAGGTATTTGTGGATGAGGCTGCCACTCATAACTCAACCCACCAGAGGATAAGAGGGTTATGGCTGGGTAAAGGAAAATGGAAAAGCCAACGTGACTTCATATCACAGACAGAAGGGCATTTTTGGCAGGTTGGATTTAGCTTCTGAAGTCTTTGTCACTTTGGGGACACAAAGGTTCCCAGTGAGACAAGTTATGACCCTTTATTTCATCCTGCTTGCTCTGGTGCATGCTCTGTTCAGACAGCCCTCCCTGTCAGCGCTTCCTCCTCCCCACTCCTTTACTGCTAGAAATTGTCTAAAATCACCTGGGACACCAGACCCTGCATGCACTTGTGTCTCATACCTGCCTTCAGTCCTCTGCTTGGCCAAACCTTTTTTTCTGTTTCTCCTTTCCCAGGTATCGTCCTTCTGAAAAGAAAAGAGTTGCAGGATCTAGAACCACAATATGTAGTCATGTACTCATCCTAGAGCCAGCTAAAAGCAGGGATAAGGAACGTCAGGAAACATCAACATTTGCAACACTGCAAACCTATCGCAACAACAGTCCAGCTATAAACTATTTCCTGTAGTTAGTTCATACCAGCAAGTATGGAAATCATGGAGCTGAAGTCAGGGAGACAGGGGGTTGAGGGTAAAGAAAGTAGTTTAAAAGCTTTGAATTCATTGTGCAGAGAGTGTTACAAAAACCTTTGAGCTGTCAGTATAAATATGCATATTTTATAAAGCTACTATCTGGAAACGTAAACCCTAGTACAAATCTAAAAGCTGATTTCTCATATAAGCTGAGTACCTAGTCCAAACCAAAATTATTACTTTGGGAATTTAATTTCTCTCATGTACTGCATAGATTTTTTTTTTTTTTTTTTTAATACTTCAACACCTCAACAGAGATTCCCAAGTGCTCAAGTTATCTAAAGACACGTAACCACAGATGGCTCTCAGTTACTTGTTTTTAATTTACCCAGGTTGCAAGCTCCTATGCCAGGAGTGCAGAGACAGATCTAGCCTGGGAGAGCATTAGAGCTCAGGCACAAAACATCGTTGCAGACTTTTCGTGACCCAATCACAGGACTGGCTCAACCAACCCTAGGTGGCTTCTGCAGTGCCACCAGGGCAAATCTTCCCTTGCCCCATGTGTCTTCAACTCAGGTGTGCCCCAAGGCAAACGTACCTTTGGTGTTGACTCCTCCGTGGGTTCTTCTTCTAGGGGCTTCTCACTTGGGAAAAGAGGAAACATGAGGGAACGCAGTGCTGAGGGGATGTTTATTTAAAGCCTGGATAGTCAGCTTATGAAGTACTAAGAGAAAAAGAACTTGCACTGGTAAGCCTACCAGCCTCAAAGCAGTGGTTTAAAAGGTGTGTAGTGAAGAAAGCTAACCAGTAGCTTTACAGAAGTCCAACTTGTTAAATATAAGGAATATTTTGCTCTGAAAAAAAAGGTATCACTAATGCCAAGATGGACTTAAATTCACATAATCTTTCACAAAAATCATGGTCTTTATTATGAATAGTGACATACCTGATGAGCTGAGTATACAGCAGAAAATAAACTGTCTGTAATACAGGTGTATACTCATATTGCATTTGGATTAAATCAATGATGAAACCAAGATCGCAGCCAAGCCAGTACCCAAACATTACCATGTAACCAATAATATCACCAGTAACTATTCTTAAGTGTTGTAACTATGGGCTAACCACCTTGCTAGCCAGGGTGGCAAAGCAGATTCTATTTTCTTTTTTTAATAATTAAGGAGATAAACCTCAAAAAGTCACATGCATTAAAGCCCCAGGGGAAGGAAAACAAACAAACAAACAAAAATTAAAAGAGAAAAACCCAACACCTTACAAATTTTGGTCTGCAGGACACTTACCTAGGCTTAGCTTTTGTCCTTGGAGATGGAGTTTTGGACTTTTTTGCTGAAGGAGGCAAGGAAACTATAGCTTCACCCTCTGGAGCTAATAGCAAACATTTTGCCTGCATTCACTGGAAGGCCCACAAAAGCAGAGCCTTCACCAGGTCACCCCAGTGATATTTAACTGAGTCAAACTTAAGGAACTGAAGGGAGCCATGCCTGACCTGAGCCTTGGTTAACATCGTCCATGTCAGTCTGCTGGCTCACTGTAATCATGGTGACACCAGAGTTAACCATTTTCTGTTCGGAGACCTGAAGCCATGAACAGAACATGCTTATGACTAATAAAAAAGTGGTGTTTTTTGTTTTTTTTTCATTTATTTGTGTGTGTTTTGGTAGCGGTGGTGATGAGGGTGGTTTTTTTCTTTAGGAACAAATTTTCAGTGCCAGCCTGTGGCAGCAGCTGGATAACGTGACCCTTGTTAGTCACATATAAAAATATTTTGGGTTATAGTTAAGTGATACTATGAGCATCTCACTAAGAGCATCCCACCATCCCCTTACAAGGCAGCATTTTTTCTTTTTTCTTTTTAAAGCAGTTTTGCCAACATTGCAGCTCTAGGGACAAGTGTTTAGGCTAACTTCCCACTAATATGAGAAAGATGGAGTTTAAAAACATGTCGGGTCTGGGTACGAAGTAGTTTTCTTTAGAAGAAGGTTTTAACCACACCTATGAAAAAGCAGAGTGGAAGAGGGGAAAAATGGGGCACAAGGACTGCTTCACCATACACCAAACACTTACCGCTACAGTGCTTGCTAACTGCTGGTTGTGTTGAGAGAATAAGTTTTCTGATAGGGAGTCCATGTTTTCAGAGATTGAAGGATCTTTCCTCCTCTGTGGATCACTGGACTGAGGTGTCACTGCAGAACAATGATCTGGATGAGAATATCTTCACGGTGTTTAAACGCAGATGCGCGCATGCACCCACACTCCTTTCATTTTTACACACATGCATAAAGGCATAATGGTAGCAATTATTAGGCACAAACATCTCAAGATCATGTTTACTAAAACAAATATCTCCAAATCATCCAGTTTGGAACTGGAATGTTAAATAAAGATCCTCTTGAGCCTACCCCTCATAGTGTATGATGTTTATCATCTTATTGCTACCTTAACTCTTAGCTCTGCAAGACATGGCACAACGCTTTTTGTCTGACTAAAGCATCAGAGCAGATCTTCCACCACCTCTGTTTCCCTGTCCTGAATCTCTCTCCACCAGGCACTGCAATAGTTGGCTCACTACAGATGAACCATGTGCTACCCTTTTTATTCCTTGATTGCTCTGAGTATTAGCGCCCACCATGCATCTCTGTGTCCTCATGATGGACACTGATGAAAGACCTTCTCCCTCAGATGTGCCTCCAGAATCTGGAGGACTTCCATTAGAGCTCCTTTTGGGTTGTAACTGGAGGGAAAGGGGAAGGACTACTGAAGAAGTTACTGTCTCATATACCTAGAGCTGGAAGTAGCGCTTTTAGATATTCACCTGGAGGAATCCAAAATGCACTGTGACTGCCAGAGCATGGATGCCCTGCCTGTGCAGTCCCAGCAGCATGGTGCCGTCACACCCCATCCTTGCTCCCTGGGCCAGAGGGAGTCAGCATTCACCACAAACATCAGTTACAAGCATCATCATGAAATAGGAACAGTAGAAGATCAAGTGTGAAGGCTGCCTTTATTTTTTTATTTTTTTTTTTTTTTGGCTAACTGCAAGCTGTAGACTGAGTGAAGATACTCATTTTAAAGTTGAACAACTTAAATCCCATAAAATAAAAATGAAAAAAAAAAATCACCTGCTTCAGTCTGCCTGGCTTTCTTCCCACTAGGGGTAGTCTCCTCTTCAGCCACATTTGTCTGTTAGTGTGAATGAATCTTATGTCAAATGACCTAAAAGAAGTTATCTAATAAAGTCGGCTACTTAATAACATAACTAATTGTTGTTAATCATCAGCAAGAAATCATTGGATGCTAGCTGAGTTGACCATTTGGAAACTTATTGTCTCCTACAAGCATAAATGACAGTCACTATACCACGACTATTTACTCTCACAAAGTTTTTTTTTTTTTTTTTTTTTCAAATCCCCTGGTCTGTGGGTGAATCACAAGGATTAAATATATATATATATACACACACACACAAGTGTGTGTATGTATGTATGTATATCACATTAACAATTAACAAAAAAAAAATCACCCCCTCTGTTCTTCCATTAGCTTATAAAAAGCTTGAGGATTTTTGCTTTTTGGAAGTACTCTACTCTTAATCTATAAGCAGTATCTACGAAGTCAGTCTAAGATTTGTCTTGCAGCACCCTTTTTCTCTTCTCCAGGTTCTTGTGTCACAATTTGCTCATCTTGCACAATGTAATACTTTGAGTTAATGCAAGAACATGTTTATATTTCAAGCTAGGCAATTAAATGTAAAAGGGTTCATTATGTATTTCAAAAATTCTGCAAAAGTAATCATATCACATTGACTGAATTGATCAACAAGCCAGTTTAACCCTTCCAGCTTCGAAACCACGAATGATTCCCCTGAAACTTTTTTTTCCTAAAGTGTCCAGCATCTCTTTCAAGCCAACAATAAGAGCATCCATACGGAGAGTCACAAATCCTCAAGGGGAAGAAAAATATATAACAAACAGATAGAAAAAAAAAATGCAATTTTTTTTGCCAAGTGGATATCAATAAAACACAGTTTAGGAAAGAAAAAAAGGAAACTTCATACTAAGAGCTTACCATCACTTTTTCATCTCCAAAGACTTTTTTAAGTGCATTTAAAATTTCATACTCAGCACTGAAAGATATTTTGATTTTTGTTGCTTCTGTCTTGTTAAGAGTGGCAGGAATCTTCATGTAAATTTTAACAATCTTTTCTGCACCATCCTCTGTGTAAAAAAGAGCAGCTAAATCCGTTTTAGAGCAAGACATTCAATCTATCACCCCAAAAATATTTGAATGAGTGTTTTTGTTTTTGTTGTTGTTTTTTGTTTGTTTGTTTTTAATTTTAAGGCAGTTTCTTTCACACCTTGCCCAAGCATTTCCAGTTACACTGTTCACCCATTTCTGTCTCATTGGGTCCAGACAGTTATGCATCCATTATCCTCATACATCTATAAGCAACCCTCCCTCAACATGTCCTGGCTGGGGGAAGGGGCCTTAAGGTTCAACCTGCTCCCACTTCCACCTCAGCAAGTTACAGAGCCTCCAGTACAGCTTTGGTGCTGTCTGTGCCAAGCAGATTCCTTGTGCTTTCCCCATCCAAACCTTTCTTCCTCATGTTTCCACCCACCATCACAGGATGCAACATGGAAGAGCCACCTACATGCACAGCAGCCTGGTGAGGCTTGGAGAAACACTCATGGTTTCCCCTGCCCGGCGTACGTTCAATCACTGTTTTGGTCCTGCTCTTAATGGCAGTGTAGCTATTCTCCAAGCATCTTCCAGAAAATAAATTTCTGAGATTTTACATTGGCTCCCTGTGTCTTGTGAACCCACAGCCAAACAGAGGGTAACGCCGGTTGCAAAATCTTACCCTTCAGACTGTAACTGCTGACCGCTTCTTTCGACAGCCTCACGGAGTCCCAAAGAGCACCCTTTGAGAACCACAACCACCACATCAGCAGGGCTGAGGAAGTGTCCACCCACTGCATTAGGATAGCCCAAGACCACCTGGGCTTTGCTATTACCTCGGTACTGTCTACATAGAAAGTCACGCTCTGGCTGTCGATGTTGAAGTCAATCCAAAACTCTTCCAGCTTCTCATCTGATGGCTTCTTCACCTGGGAAAGCATGACAGCGGTGTTGCTATTTCCTCTAGTGTATCATTCTCCTTTTTCTCTACCATGATGAAATTGGAGAAAGTTGCTCTACACATCCATGTACGTATACCTTCCAGAAATTAAACTTGAAATCAACCTGCAAGTTGCCAGCCATGCCCACCAAGTCAAAATGAGGCTGTACATCAGCTAAGTGAAAGGAAATACTTCAAGCAAATGCTTGCATGTTTGCATCAGGAAAGACTCTGAAGCCTTCTGGATTTCTGAGCGCTTGAGATAAGCAGAAGCAGTGGGACCAGCTTCAAACAAAAACTCTTCAGTGACTTGGTTTTGATTTGGTACAACTGTCAGGAACAGTGCCACCAATACATTTACTTAAAGACCTGGAAAGCAATCTGCAGAATTTATAACCGTGACTATGACCTCTCCTACATGGGCAGCAAGCTGATCTTGTTTTCTAGCAGTCTGGGATCAGCTCTGCCAGAGGAATCAGAGTCCTCCTGTTCTCTTGCTTCTTTTTAGAAGGCCTCTCTTCAGTCATCACCATGAAGAGAAGTGCTGCCTCTATCATTTGGCTGACACAAAAGCAAAGTCAGCAGCAGTAAACTAGGAGTTGAGTAATAAACAAGCAAACGTTTGAACTAGATGGAAAGTTACACTCTACACTCTGGAAAATTAAGTTCTTTAATGAAAAACAGGAGGGAAAAAAAAAACATACACTGCACAAAGTACCTATTTTAACTGTGGTAGCACTGTAGATAACGTGGCCCAGTATTAAGATCTTTTACCTGGTTCATGTCAGCAAAAGCAGATATGCAAGGAAATGAATAGACTCTGGAAGGAAAGCAGACTTCACGTGATACATTCAACATCAGGATCTGACTTTCTGAAAGCTAAAGTCATTAAGATTGGCTACTAATCATATTGTTCAAAAAGATTTATAACTTCCAAGAAGAAAGTTAAGCTAGAAAAAACAATTAATACATTGTCTTCACTAATTTTAACTTTCAAAAGAACCACTATTAGAATTAATAAAATCTTTTTCTTAAGAAGAACTTAATTAATCATATATGTGATGTAAATCATTTTTGTGGAATATAGCACAAGTCAGTTTAAAATCCTATTTTTTTCCCCCCTCTGTTTTTAAATGGATTGCAGGAATGACAGCATCTGTTTAGTTTCTTGGTTTGCAACTTACCTTCTTTTATCCCCAAGCCTTTCATTTAGCTGGTTAAGAAACTTCCTGCAGTCCTTCAAGATAAATAACATCTTATTAAAAAAATCAGGCTATGTTTCATTTGCAAAGTGTTATATTATCGGAGATGTACAACCTCTACTCCAGTTATAAGCTTTTAACTCATCAGTAAAACACCAAAGGCCATTGGAGAAGAAACACCCAAGTTGCTACAAATGGTTCAACCCAACTTATAACCAACAAGCATCCAAACATAAACCATACAAGCGAACATATTTATGAAGCAGAGCAACTCAGAAATAAGAGCTCTTCTAATGACATGCTATTTTATATTAAAAAGAAACACCATTCATAAATAACTAAATAACTTTGCGTATTTATAAAAATCAGTTCTGTAAGTACTTATTACAAGGACATCCTGACTGAACTCAAACAAAACCAGCCCCTATACAGACTTGTCAAACATGCTGTTTTCAAAATAAGGACCCTCACCGTCTCAAATTCTCTATCCTTGATCTCTTTGAAAGCTTCAGCAAGATAGTTATCTTCAAACCAGTGGTGAACAAGGTCGTCTCTCCATTTTTTTGTCATTAGCCTACAAAGTGCTTCTGAAAGGGCAACCTGAAGGTCATAATCTATGTGGCAAACATAAGCACAGGATAAATACCTGTCCCAGCATAACAGAGGGCCAGAAGTGCTACTCTTATGCTAGCCAGAGGAGTAATTCTACATCCAGAAGAAGGAGAAGGGCGCTGCCAGGCAGCGGAGGACAAGGGCCGAGTGCCAGCCGTGGGCATCCCCTGTGCTAACAGTGCCCCGCACATGGCCATGTCAGGAGATGTCCTCGGGCACCAGGGAGGGGACAGGAGCGAAACCTCCTCACTAATGCACTACAATTAAGTCACATTGCATATGCCACAGTAAATCCCCAGAAAGCGTTAGGGCTAGGAGAAAACAAAATGGAAGATTTGACTTGAGAGGCAGCAAAACCTTATTAGCTGCAGTTTGTCCACATCATGGCTCAGTGGTCAAAATTTACTAAATACTAACTGCTAGCATACTTTGTAATCACATACACAAGTACTTTCCTATGTACATCAATTTAGCTTTTCTTATTAGTTAATAAGAATTACTAACACTAACTAGAAAGAACTAATACATTGTTGCATCTAACAATTTTTGATGAAGATTTTCTTAAAGTACCATCTGATTTTCCTCCCCAAAAATCAACTACCCACAAGGAAATAATTTGAATTATAATTCATCTGTATTAAATAAACAGATGAAGTAAAGCCAGAGAACACTAGCTTCATAAGAATAACCACTAAGTACTTCTTACCACCAGCCTCCAGTATTGCTTTTGCAAGGTCATTCCTGAAACAGCATAATGCAATGTGTTAAAGTGGAAATAAAACACTAGCATGAGCCTAATATGCTAAATAGAAGTGCAAATTTTGTGATAACAATCCCATGTAAAATACAACGGAGAGCCCAGTAACTCCATCCGTACCCATGCAACCAGAGTGCTGCTCACCTGAGCAAGCACTGCAGCCCCAGAGAGCTGGGAAGGTGACTGCATCCGTAAATAAAAACACCATTTTCCCTGCAGCAGGAACTGCTGGAGAAAGCACTTACGTAAGGGAGCACATCTCCTCAGACAGTGGGAATTTCTTCCTCTCTTCGCGCGGGACGCTGTCCAGTATAGAGTTCAGAGTCCTCAAAGCCTTTCCCCCCCAAGCAAAGGAAGAGGGCAGAGAAGGGAGGGAAAGAAGCCAATTGAATATATTTCACATTATTATTTACTCACACACCCTTGTGTGTGCATGCATCTATGTTTCCTTCTCCGAGCATGAGCTTTACCTCCTGCCGCAGAGCGCAGCAAATGCTTGCTTCTGTCACGAGATGCCCTAGCTCAGGCAGAAATAAATTCACCAGCTGTTTCTTCCCTACAAAAAGAGTTTGCAAGGTTACAGCTAACAATGAGCCTGTCCCCATATAAAAGATAGGTGAAACAACTACAGTTTGTGGTGTTGGAGGAGAAGAAATATCCCAGCTGTGGACTCAGCTTTAAACAAAACTTACAATCATCCAGTCCTAGACAGAGAAGGGTGCTGGTGACTTCTCTGCAAAAATAGCTCCAGGTACTTTAACTACAGACCTGGGTAGGTATTTAAATAGATACAGAAGGGAGAAGCTACTTACTAACCACAACAGATAAAATCAGTAATACGCAGATTTTTTTAAAAAGCCAACAGAGCAAACCCCCACAGCGTTAACCAGAACACACTTGTGCCTGTTCTGCTTCCACTCGAACAGGGGACAAGGGTGAATAAGCTCGAGACACCTGGTGCACAGTGCAAAGCTTCGCTCTCACCTGACCCGTGAAGCCGGGTCCCTGGGCACACAGATCCTTGCTCTCTGGCAGCGCCTGCTCCCCTAGCCTAAGGGAAAGGCCGCTGCGGCCACAGACAAGATCTTGACTCCAAAACGAAGGCAGGAGAGACGTCCCTGCTAACGAAGGAGCTACCAACTTGGTAGCCAGATTGGTAGCAAGGAACACACAGGACTGTAGCAGCACCCTCCTCCCATTTCAGCGCCAATTAAGACTTTTTTTGCAGCTTTGCTAAAGCACAAGTCACAGCAAGGCGGTGCAGGCGAAGCCCCTCTCGTCCCCTGCCGCACCGCAAGGCAGCGGCACCCTGAGCCACGGCAACAAGGGCTTGCTTCGGCACATGCCCCCAGACCCCACGCTGCAGGCCTCTCTGGAGGCAACAGGCTGAGGTCCTTCATGCTCAGGTGGACTCTGGGGTGCCCAGCCACCATGCTGGCCAGCAGAGGTGGTGGCCTTGGCAAGGGAATGACGCCTGAGGGCAGTACGAGGAGAGGCATGAGAGCAGCACGACAAGGCTGACGTCCTTTCAGCGGCATCGCTCACCCTGACCGAGTGAAATACTTGATGCTGACCGTTTAAACAAGATATCACAGCTAGCTGTTTTTTCTTAGCATATCAAAAATAATCAAAGAGATGTAGTAGGATGTTTTGTGCTCTGATGTAAATGTTAATGAAAATGAACTGGAGAGGATTAAGGGTTTTAAAGAAAATATTGCAGGGAGGAGAGGAGAAAAGGGATAGAGTTCAAGCAGAATTAAGAAATGCACACCTGAGACTGAAATTCAGGAAATCAAGGAACAGAAAAACAAAATAATAATACTGACCTTCATTACTGCACTTGCAAATCACCTAATGGAAAAAGTAAAAGATGTCTTCGTTAACACACAACAACCTAAGAACAGCAGCAGTCAAAGTGCTTAGGTGCTTATGCCCCTACTGTCACACCTTTCAGGGGCTAAAATAACCTAAAGCATCACTGCACCCACATCCAGAAAAGCAGTGCCACCTGAGACAGGTGTGTCACGCATGGTCACCCCCATCATGCAGGCTGGCACTACGCAGGGGGCATGAAGGAGTAAGGCACCCGCTGTCCCCAGGCACTTCAGCACCCTCAGATCCCCTGCAAAACCCACATCCAGGCACCCGCCTGGTGCTTTTGGTGCACACATGGGCCTAGCTAAACAATTTGTGTTTACATGCTGCAGTACCAGTGTTGTAACGCATGATATATGGAGAGTGTTAAAGTCCCTTGGAGAATAATAATAATAATAATAATAAAAAAACAGCATTAAAATTAAAAAGAGAAAAAAAAAAAAAAAAACAGCAAAATCCACCTCATCCTCCACAGTGAAAGCTTACAGAAGTTAGCCAGGAAGACAAAGGAATCAAACTCTGACAAATAAGTAATTTATGGAGTCTTTCATATAATTTCAATGTGGTTAGTAGAGAAACAAGAAAATCTGATTTTGCTCAAATATCTTTTATGGAGTCTCCTAAAAATTAAACTGCAGTCATGAACTGCTAACAAGTCACAAGCCCTCAAACAAATTCTTATACTCAAAGTACACACAGCTCCAGTAAGCACAGACATCCTGTTGGGCATATGCTTGCACATATACAACAAAAGTTTACAGCATTATAGACAGCAAGATTTGGGGAAAAGTTTGTGGAAAGAAGCTAAAAGCATTCTTCCTATCACAGCATTCACATTCCTAGGCCTCCAATACCTTTAAAGTTACGAATATCAAAAATAAAAAGCTAAGTGACTACTGTTAGCAGTTCTGATATTTCTTTAAAAGTAAATCAGCCATTTCAAACATTGCAGGGGCAAATAGCCAGAGCCATCTCGGCAAAAGTGTTTGCACCTGAGGTGCAGCTCAGTGGCAGTAACTTGTGTTTTTAAAGAACAGCTTCACCACTCAAGATTTTGTTTGCAAAATGTATCTGAGCTTCTTGCCCATTTTCCTGCAAAAACAAGCAGTTGGCTAAATCCTAGAATGCAAAGCCTACATAACTATTTTTTAAGTAGAAAACTATTTGTGAATGATGGCTATCTTACATAAAAAAGGCATCCCTTCTACCCCCCTTAACACACATACATACCAATGCGGAGTCAAAGAAGTCTTCAAGAAGTACCATCAAAAAATTATTTTCATTTGGATCGATGAGGGTCACAAATGCTCTTGCTCTTTCAAACCAAGATACCAGGTAAAAGTTAAAAGAATCAGTTAAAACCTCACAAGAAGAGTTAATAATCCTTAAACTAGATGTATCTGCAGCAAACCTTACGCACGCAGAAATGTTTTCAATCCCTGCACTTCACAGCCCCGTACTGCTTTAGAAGCCACACGGCATGAGGTAGCTTGAATTTTGCTAGCAGGCCATGAAAGCTGCCGCCCTCGCAGCATTCATCCCCCTCTTCCCTCCCCAGTCCCATTTTCTTCCCTTTTGTGGTCTCAAGGTACCCTCAGTGCCCAGGGCCTCCTTGACACTATGCATTGTAGCTACAATGAATCGACCTCCTCCAGAAGTTTCCAACATGAAATAATGCTCAAAAGATTCTCCAAACTTTTGCAGTGTTATTTTATGAACGCATGGTATTCAGCACAACATCACGCACCTGTGGCTACCTACAGATCTACACATCACTGGAGGTACAGAGTACAGAGCTCAGATGGGCAACACTTTATTAATAATCTCTACAGAAAGGGATTTTGAGCAACCGTATCCCTGAAAAGCATCAGTCCAAAATATGGGACTGAGGACTCCTGGGCACATCCCTGCTCACAGAGAGCGCGTGGTAACTGTTCCCCCCGGGTCGTGTCAGATCCAGGCACCATTCAGCTTAGGTGCAAGTGCATTTCTTCTACTACAGCTAATGCCAGCTGAAACCAGTATTGTGCTGGTTAGAAGATAAAATACAATTGCAGATTAAATGCATCTGTTGTACTATATCTGAAAGGGGACCTACTTAAAGAGTATGTCAGCTTTTAAAATTATAAAAGCTGAAATTGCTCATCAATTCTGTTACTAACAATGTAGCTCGCTGCAGCACTTGAAAGGTATTTAGAATGTATTTATATTATTTCACAAACAAGACTCATCAAAACTCATCCTCTGCCTCCCTCATCAGCTTAAAAAAAAAAAAACAATAATCATAAACCCATAAAGTCTGGTGATAGGTGCAACCACGATGTTAGCTTCTGCACTGAAAGCAATGCAATGGAAGTGTTCTTTTTCCCCCCCACTCAGCTCATGAAATATATTTATTAAAAAAAAAAGTTTATTTTTTGCAGAGGCATACAAGCCATACTTTAGTTCTCACTTTCTTCGAGTTCTTTCCCTGATGCAAGCAACCCTAAATTACATTAATAATTCATACGGGGTATTATACTCATCTTTTCTACCACTCCTTGCTCAACGAACAAACTCGTCCCCTGCTGAAGATCACTTTTAAAGTAGAGCTGAACACACTTCAGCAGCAGGGAAACGTTGTGGAATTCATTCTTGTCCAGCTCCTGCAGAAACACGCAGTGCCACGCTGGGTTAGCCTGGGACCACGGGTGACAAAGGCAGGCACTAGGACACGAGATCGGTTGTGGCACTCGCCTTTCGCAGTGCTTTGTCAAGCTGGCTAAGGAGAGACTCGCTGTATTTCTGGAGAGGCTCCGTTTCTCTCTCTTGAAGCAGGTCGTTTATTTTCTGAAACCCCTTCCCCTTAAAAGCATCAGTGAGAAGCGATTCGAGCTGTGGAGGGAGGGGAAGCAAACACACCAGAGATTAAAATAGGCGGGCATCTGAATCGTTGCAACACTATGAGAAAACACTCATGATGCTCTTTTAAAAGTTGGGGGGTTGAAGGCTTTTTCTATACTTATTTCGTTTGTTTCCCTGCTTTCATTTCACTGTTACACCTGAAGGTAAAACATTGGTCTTAACCTACAAAATATCTGGGGATTGCAGGAGCTTTGCAACCGAGTTATTTTGAAGGATTCTGAGGAAAGGAATAAGCAACTCCTTTGGCACAGGCAGTTTGCCATTCTTATCCTGTCCCACTGCTGCTACACATTATTTTTTTCACATTTGCTAAGGAAAAAATGGTGGCCTTTGCTTCCCTTGAAAAGTTACATTGCATGACTAAAAATCCTAGGTCCTGCCACATCCGTTTAAGAATGCACCTTTATATATATATATATATATATATATATGTAGATATTTGTAAAATAGGGGTAAGGATGTATTTAAAAAATATTTACGTAGTCTTCTGCTCTGGCTGCCATGTTGTCATTCATCTCTCTACTCCGTTCTTTACTTTTTTGTTCCTTTAAAAAGTAGTAATAATAATAAATTAAAAAAAAAA
>VXAA01006838.1:74695-84802 GCA_013399115.1 Anseranas semipalmata | reverse complement strand
CCCCGCCGGGGCCGGCCCCCCGCCGCCCGAGGAGGGGCGGGCGGGGAGGTGCGGGGACGCCCCCGCGCCATAAAAGCGGGAACCGCCGCCGCCCGCCGCCGTCCCCCTCAGCATGAAGCTCACCTGGGACATCAACGACCCCAAGCTGCCGCAGGTACCGGGCAGGGCGGGATGCGCGGGGGCACCGACGCGGGAACGCGTGTAGGGAACCGGCGTTTTGCAGCCGCTTTAATTCCCCGGCCCCTGGAGCCTCAGCATCGCTTTCTGCCAAGTTCAGCTCTCGCCTCGCGAAATGCCTTACCTCTCCTAGCGTAGTTACGTGGGTCTTGCGGTCACAGAATGGGTTAACTCTGCAAATGCTGGCGTTTCACCTGAATTCACTGGGATTGCTCACCTGTGGTGTATGTACATGTTAAACGGGCACTGTGAGAACTCCCTACTTGCACTGTGAAATATTTGGAGTTTAACATCTCAGGCATGCTTTCATTGTTCTGTTAATTACATTTTGGTAAGGAATGCCAGAAAGCTGGTGACATCCCAAATGGAAGCATTCTTTCTCTGAACCACTACGCACGTATTGGAATATATAAATTGCATATATTTGCAATGTTTTTCTGTTTGTTTCGCAAGAGCCTTGTTCAACTTGCCTTAGACACACTACAAGCAACTGTTGCTTAGCCAAAACTTCTAGCTTTCAGCCTGCAGGTGTGCAGCCCCACGATGAGGAGAGTTCCATAGTGAGCAGGAGCAGGACAGCTCCTGTCCTGCCTGGGCACAGGGGTGGTGGGGCAGCCAGAAAGTGCTGCTAATGAGGCTGATGTCCTACAGCTGGGTAACCCCACTGTGAGGAGGCATTGGTGACAGCAGACCTCGTTATTACCAATCACGATGCAAATGGGGAACAGGTCCTGACTTTCTTTTGAGACACAGAATGCCAGGCTGCCTTTCCCCTTCCACAGACCATTTCTGAATAAGCTGTTCTTTCAAAAATATTTTCTTGCTGCTTGAGAGCTCATAGGAAGAGCCCTTTCTCTCCCGTTGTGTGTTTTGCAACGGGATGAAACCTCGTGTTGTGTTGCCCTGTCCTTTTGCTCTCCCCGCCGCAGGAGCCCAAGCACTTCGATGCCTTCCAGGAGTGGCCGGACGGCTACGTGCGCCTCATCTACTCCAGAGAGGAGAAGAACGCGCAGAGGCACCTCAGCGGCTGGGCCATGCGCAACACCAACAACCACAACTGCCAGATCCTCAAGAAGTCCTGCCTGGGGGTGGTGGTGTGCGCCGGGAGCTGCGCCCTGCCCGGCGGCGCCAGGCTGCAGCTGCGCCCCGCCATATGCGACAAGGCTCGGCAGAAGCAGCAAAGTGAGGGGTTCTCGGGGCGTGCGGGGACCCCCCCTTCCTTCAGCTGGGTCTGATTTCCGAGCAGAGGTCGGCCTCGCTTTCTTTGCACACAGGCTAAGGTGGCGTCGCAAAGAACGCAAGGATTTATTTCCAAACTTTGCAAACGTCTGCCTGTAAATAGCTAAGGGCAAACGGACCTGCTGTCCTTCCAGTCATTAGCTTGTATCAAGCGCACAGCTCCAGTCCATACTATTCAGTTACACTCGATAGTCTGCATCCCATTTACTTGAATATCTCAGTGGGAATTTCAGTGGGCTCATCATATCGCTCTCATGCTCCGTTCGCTCTCTGATCATGCCCTTGCCCTGAACCCATGTTTTCAGAGGTTTCTTGATCTGTTTTTGCAGAGAAAGCCTGTCCGAACTGCAACGCGGCCCTGGAGCTCATTCCCTGCCGAGGGCACAGCGGCTATCCGGTCACTAACTTCTGGAGGCTTGATGGCAAAGCAATATTTTTCCAGGTAAAAAGCACAAATGTACATGTGCACACAGACACATAAATCATATCCATATACATGTCCATATGTCTCCATGTCCATATGGACAGAGATTTATTTTTTTTTTCCTCTCTCCCTTTTTTTCATCTCTCCACCATTTTTTTCTTTTTTTGTGTGTGCGTGTGTAACACCAAGTATGATGACCACAGTGGAGTTCTGGTCCATGCCTGGATTCCTCTGTATTACAAACATGGCCATAACAAATAAAGCAGTAACACTTGATTGTCTTTTAAAAGAGGAGTATTTCAGGGGTAATTTTTTTCCATCTTAGCTATAACATCATTATAGATGTTTAAAGTTCTCTTGTTTACAGTACACAAATATGAACAAAAAGTTTGTCCTGCACCGTAGCATGTGTCTGCTGACTGAATCTCACCAAGGACCTAAGATTTATTTCTTAAGGTAAATAAATGGGGAAAGGAAAGCATCACTTAAATCATGTATGTTCGAATGTAAAAATTCCACTTCGTGTGGAAAAAAAATCTTTGAATTTTAAAAGGATTTAAATATCCTTTTTTCTGGTGATTTTTTACAAAGTTGTTTAGAAACTTCATGTTGATGTTTCTGTGGGGTTTTGTTTTTGTTTTTTTTTTTTTCTTTTTTTCAGCTTTAGGACAAAAATTTCCCGAAAAGCTTCTATTTTGAGATTACATTCTCTGCTGGATTTGGGACTTTTTTTTCTGACCCAGACTCCAGTGAACTCTGTTCTTCCAGTCAGTAAAGGGAATCAAACTGGCCACATTCCCTAATTCTCATCCATTATTTATAATTGTTATTACTGAGACATTGTGTTATAGAAATGCAAAAACTGAAAAGATTTTTATCAAAATTGTTGATAAATCCTCACTTAGAATTTAATTTCTATTTGAGAAAGGACATCATTTTAAAAACAGTTTTAAGTTTCCCAGTTTATCTTAGGGATCACATGGAGGTCCACTTAGGAAAGTGTAATAGCTAAGTGCATGTAGCATACCTAATTTTACCACATGTGAATATAGCTTTAGATACATAGGTCTGTGTATCCACAGCAGTTTCAATAGCAGACCATCTTTGGATGGCTTTCCTGGGTATATATTTCAAAAATGTGGTTACTGTTTTCAAAGTAAAGTATGTTTGCCCTTCATTGGCATGAAACCACTTTAAAGCTGATATTTGCCATTTTAGTGGTAGATGTTATAAAGTAGAACTGAGATCCTGGAGTGCAGACAATCAACTAAACTGAATTTGTAACACTTCCCCCCACACACACACCCTTGGTTCTGATCAGCTGCTCCTGAATGTCATAGATGTGGGTAGCACCTTTGCTCCTTCATCATCCAGCCTTGCAGCTCTGCAGTCATCACTGACTTCTCTTCCCACACTTCCGTCTACCTGCAGTTCACAGCTGGGTTTTATTTATTCATTTTTAAATTGTATCCCTCCTTGTTCTTTAGTTTCTCCTCTGAGCTCTCTTGCACCAGACCACAGGTTATGCTGTGGCTACCTCTCATTTTACTACTGTATTTTCTTTTCTCTTACCCCCTCCCAGTTCACATCTAGTTTTTTGATTATCCTTATTTAGGCTAAAGGGGTCCACGACCACCCTAGGCCAGAGAGTAAACTGGAGGCAGAGGCAAGACGAAGCGCAATTAAGAAGCAAATGTCCTCTTCTCACCATTCGCAGAAAAAGAGACATCTAAACTCAGAGGTAAGTCGAGGTTTTCAGTCAATTAAAAAGGTGTTAGAGACAAGTACTGGGAAACCCAGGGCAAAACAAAGCTTTATACAATGCTACAGCTGTTCATTCAGACTGAAATGAGCAATAGTGCAAGTGTCAGGATGTGTATGTGCATGTGGGCAGTATTCATTCCCAAATCTCAAAGATCTTGTCCTTTCCAGGCAGGAAGATACCATGATAGCAGTGGTTACATCAATAGCGTGCAGAATCTGCCCTGCATGGATGGCCCAGAAAGAGTCAGCATCGTCACAGACACCAGTTTTTCAATTCCAACTCAGTCTTACCCTTTGCCACCAAATGCTGACATCCACAAAGCGCCTTATGACTCTGCCAGCTTCCAAGAGGACCAGCTGTCACCTTACCAGAAGTGCCCCAATCCGAGGATCTATGTGCCCAGGCCATGCAGCTATGAGTTTGGAGTTCCTAAGTTTATAAGCTCCAGTCCTTACCCATCGTTTTACAAAGATCCGACAAATCCTCCCATCGATGCTGACCCCATCAATTTGAATGGGTCTCACTATAATTCTTTGACCAGCAATGACAAGAGCTTTGATAATACTGGTAGGCATTATGGACTGAAACCAGTTTGGGGGAAAACTTCCAGCGGAGAAAGAAGCGACTATGGTCAGATGCAAACGAGCGCTAACCACCCTTATTATGGTGGTGAGTACCCCAGCAGGTACGGTACCAGCCCCTCTCCCATCGCCCCACCATTACAAACCGTCATCACAACCACCACAAAGGTGTCCTACCAGGCCTACAAGCCATCCTCCCTGAAATACAGTGACAACCTCTGCGATATGAAAAACCTTCAGAGCTATACCCACGTGGCTGAAAATGTCTCGGGCACTATCTATTCAGGGATGAAGATTCAGGAAGACTTTGGGATGATCAAGTCGGCGTTGCTCTACCAGCATGACCCAGTCCCCACAAAGTCCGAACCAGCAGAGAGTGTGGAGACCTATCGGTATGGGCTACCGCTGGGGAACAGCTATGCCGAGTATGAAGGACAGACCTTAAGGTTTGAGAGTGCTGAGTATTGACTAAATGTTGCCTAAATGATGTCAGAATGATTAACTCAAACTGGGAAATGCATGATTGCACTGACCATATACATTGTCTGGGATTTGAGGAGAAGTGAGGAAGCACCTTTCTGGTGCCGAGTGAAGCATATTGCCCACAAAACTTCAATATATGTACCTCTAAAATGGTATGAGATGTCCAGCCCCAGACACAACTTGGAGATGGCAGAGTGGAGGCACAGCACCTCTGGAAGTGAGCAGGAGGCTGCGATCTGCTTACAGCCACCACCCCTGCCAGGGGCTGCGGGCTTGGAGGGACAACGCTCTGCCTGTGAGAAGAAAATGCTCCCTAGGTAATAGGAAAAGTTGAAGGAGGTGGTATAGATTACAGTCAATGGAAAGAAATGACAGTAAGACAACTTGCAGGGCACCTGAATGATCCATTCACCTGCCACAATCCTTCCGATGAATAGAAAGACTAGCTGGCTTTCTCTGAAAAGGGAAATGATAAACCTACATGGAAACTGCTTTTTGTCTAAAAGCAGCAGGTCAGTGTGAACACACTTTCCTGGTTGCCTTTCTTCTCCTTGGATCTTTTTCTTTCCTCCAAGGGATTTCTCCTAGCAATTTGTTTTCCTCTCTGCAATTAACCTCCCGTGGCAGTGGTGTTCTGGGAATGAAGCAACCAACAAAATGAGGCCACAAAACAATTCCCAGAGACCCTGAGCTAAATGAAGAAAACGTAAGGACTTGCATCCTCGGGTTCTCAGCTAATTGAATTCATTCTCCAATAGGCCCAGAAAAAGTGTTGCTGGTTTAAATGTTATGTATTTTGGAAGCTGTCTAGTGCTGTGTAATGAAACCCATACCTATACAGTATACGCCTAGCAAGAAAGCTATGTACTGGGGTTTGGTTAGGGTGACAACATTTATTACTAATATTAGTTACCAAGTATTTTAACTTTTTGGACATGTGCGTATTTTGGAAACAAATCCATTTTTGTATATTTTTGCTATGTTTTGAGTAACAGCATGCTACATTGTGCTTTTAATAAATATGCATTTAAAAACAAAACAACATGTAAACTAACACGAGCAGCTGGCTAGTTGGCTTCAACATGCAGAACCTTGTAGTGCTGTCATCAAACCAGTAACCAAATCTTACTTGTAAAGCATGGTGTACAAACACTTGGGTTTTTAAAGTCATTATATTTGGTGTATTGCTTTTTTTTTAACTTTGTATTTTTATGAAAACAACATATGCAGTCTGACACTTGAAATTGAGCTCCCCAGGAATTCAGCTGACAGCATCCTATTTCAGTAGTGGATTGTTCAGCATTTCAAAAATTCAAGCCACGTGAAACTGGAATTTATCAAAAGACTAAATGACTGTCTGCATCAAGCTGACATTGACTTCTCATGTATTTGCTGTCTACCTCGCTGGGCTCTTTTAAAATTTTATGGCCATCCTACCAGGTGTTTTGGATTACAGAAAAGAACTGATTCAGGTGAGCAACATCAGTTTGGTAATTGGCCCACACACTAACCTAGGAAAAGAAGTTACCACCTAGAAAGACTGAGCCAAAGTTTGAGTTTATAAATATATGACACTACACCTGTACACAGAACTGAGATTTCTCTTCTGTACTCCAAAACATACCGAGTCATTTGGGCTGTAAAATAGAAATTGAGATATAAAGCCTTCTAAGTTTAAAAGGAGGAAAAAAAAGTGAAGCAAAATGACTAAAAAGGCTGAGGTAAAAGTTGCAGCAGATTCCAAAGTCAATGAAAATTTTAAACAAAGATGTAAGCTGCTCCATTTTATATTGATTTTAGAGAAATTAGATCACTGCAACTTATGCTTCTAGTGTCTTAAAATGCTAGGACAGGCTGTGGGGTTCTTGTGCTGTTAATATAGTGGTAAAAAGCTTGTTACTGTACCTGTGTGCTTAAATTGTTACGCTATGCTCTTGAAACACTGCCTTTTAAGCAGAACTTGGTACATCAGTTGAGAAAATGCAGCCAACTGTGTTAAGATGCTCCTTTTTGGGTGTGGACTTGCTTCTAATAAACACAACAGCTGTTCAAGCACAGTACAAAGATGTGGTAGCAGTTACCTCACCACATCCACTCAAACAAATAAAAACTCCCTGAAAATTATTGAAGCCTTTCTCCACACTGCTGCCTCTCGTGCACAAGCATCTGCGATGATGTATCTGTATGTTACCCTTCATGGTTAAAAGATCAGATGGATACAATCTAGTGCAGTATATATTTTCCTCTCCAAAACATAGCAATTTAAATGCAATGCTAGCTTCTGTTTAAAAAAAAAAAAAAAAAGCTGAAATCAAATGCCTCCTTGCTGTTTTATATAGCTGCAGCACTGACTTTAAAAGCACGTTTCCCAAGCAAAGCAGCAGCCTTGAGGAAAGATGCGCTCCCTTCGGTCCTTAAGTAGCTGCTTCTCCATTCATCGCCATTTGGATGCGGTTCCTGGCCCTGCCTCGAGCACACGAGAGGAGCGCCTGGTCTGCCCGCATCCTGTGCCGCGGCAGGCGTCCTTGCCTGACAAATTCCAGTTGTCGCAGCAAAGCTGGGGAGTGGGAAAAATGTGCTTTCAGAGCTCAGCCACCTGTGGCTCCGGCTTCGTATGGATGACAAGGGCCCTGCTGAGGTGGAGCACCAGCTGTCCCCAGGCTGAGGATGCCCTTTATACCAAAAAAGCAGCCTTTTAATGGCAAGGTTTAAAAGCCTGAGTGTGGAGCGGATCCCTCCCAGAGACAAGAGGCTGCTTGAGGATGTATTTCAACGCATGTAGCTGCCAGGAGTGGCCACATGTCGCAGACCCAGTGGGGGCACCTATACGTGGGCATCGCCTCCTGGTCCCCTCTGCTGTCAGGGGGTCCTGCCGGGGGTCTTCTGAGCTCAGCTCCCCTCCTCTGGGGCACCCAACGAGCAGGTCCTTGTCTCTACAGATGGAGGCGAGCGTTCCTCTGAGCTCTGCGGGTGGGAACCAGAGCTTCTCTGGAGACACTGATGATGCAGCAGAGCAGAATATGATTTCTGAGCCTGTTTTTTTGCTTTTTCCTGTTTTTTTTTCTGGATTTTTTTTTCTGTTTTATGTTTTTTTTTTCTTTGAGTCTTTTTGGCAGGAGCTACCCAATACAACCGAGCTACTCCCACTCACAAAGGTGGATCATGCCTCTTGGATAGGCCATTTAGCAGGAGACACAATGCATTTACTGAGGTGCAGGAGGCCTTCTAAAGAGATGAATTACACATTTCACGCCATTCCTGTTGTTATCAGTGGCAGTCACATGCAGATAAGAGGGCAGAACTGAGACCTTTAGCTTTGGCACAGTTCTTCCTGAGACGCAGGATGAAAAGTTAGTCCAGGCGTGTTAAAACCCCTCTGCCTGAGAACTAGCAAGAACAGTGTACAGTGTTGTCCCATGTCTGGATGACTGCCTGAGGTCTTCTAGCTGCATAAAGTAAATATCTGCCCATCACTCTTGAAAAAGGAAGGGTGAACCAGTTGCTGTTTATGTAGTGCCACGGTTAGGATTGAGCAAAATGGAGAGAGCATTTCAACATGACACCTCCGTGGGCTTGCAAGAGTCCACATGCAAGACAGAGATCAGTGAATGATACAGGTATGAACAAACACCACACAGAAATGTTGATCGTTGGGATCAAACTCACTCAAACAAACAGGAACCAAATAAAGTTTGCACAACCCCTATTAACTTTTGCATACCTGCTGTCACTTGTTGTACTGCCATTTGTGAGAAGCTGGTTTCTGGTGCTTATGCTGGCATTTCAGCAAAGCATCGATACATTTACGGACCACAGCCAAAGAGGGTTCTTTCAACAGAAAATTAGTATTGGATCTGCTCATGTTGTTGTGTAAAATGAGCAGGCGAGCAGGTGCACGAGGATGTTCTCAGCGGTCCTTCTGCAGGACTCACAAACATCCCTGCCATTCCAGGCTGATGCCTTTCCTTCGTTTTCCTGGTTCACAGCAAGAGCAAAGCCCAGCGCCTCTCTAATGTCTTCGCGACAAAATGAGGTGTTAAGTGACTGGGTTGCAGTGCTTGTCCTGCAGCTCTGCAGCGTGTTGCAGTTTGGCATAACTACTGGCAGCGCGGCTTTCCTGTCTTCACGCACGCGGGATGTCGGGGAGTGTTACAGAAAGCGCCAGCAATCGGCAGTCACAGGGCACTGCTAACAGAACTGAGACTCAATTGCTGCGCCTCTGCAAAACTAGTATTGAAATTATTTAAACATCAGCACTGCCTTTTAGCTGCTTCCCAGCACTGTCTCACCACTCCCATCCTCTGTCCCGCACTATTTGGGGTTTATTACAAACGGAGCAAAACCACACTCATGTTTCTCATTTTCAGAGTTGTTTTTTTTTATAATGCAGAAGCAAGTGGAAGAGTAGCTTTGTGAAACAGCAGGTAATCCCTGGTAATGTGGCTCAGTGCGAGATCAAACTCAGAAAATTAGCTATGCCCACTTGCTTATGTCCCATGGAGAAGTGGGAGTGCTTCGCAAAATGCAACCAATGCCACTGAATCGCTGCCCGAGTTCTGCCGTGGGGCGACGCTGCTTTGTCCCTTCTCACGTCCCGGTCTCACCTTTGCGCTCCGTTGTACCCAGGAGGCACCTCTGATGTTTTTATTTCAGTAAAGGAGATGGGCACACGCTGTTTCAGAAAAATAATACAAATAATAATAACGATAATGTTTTTTTCTGTCATTTCAGCAAGCTGTTCGAGTGGCTGACTCCGGATTCCAGAGCGCCGCTTCCCACGGCCTCCCGTTCCGCACCGCTGGCTCGAGGCAGAAGCGATTCATCCGTCAGCGGCGCTTGAACCATCCCCACGTTACCACCCCGGCTGGTGACAAACCGGAGAAAAAAGGTGTAATTGAGGCTGCTTCCCGTTTTCTCTGCCAGCCCGGTGGAGCTGAAAGAGCCCGAACTTCTACATCAATTCTCTGCCTCTCCCTCCGCAGTGTCACTTGTAGTTACCGTGTTGCCTCTTTTTCTTGCTGCCAAACCTCAAGAAACGCTTAAAAAATAGGGAGCTTTGAGCTTTAAAGCTTAAAGTGAGACTTCACTGTCAAAACTACCCTTTGGCTCAGACACTAAATACGCATTTTTTCATCGTGTCTTCTGTCCGCGCTGGGGAAATTTTGGTTACAAGGGACTACTGAGAAACTTAGTGATTATTTCCATAAAAGAAAACCAGGCATTTTGGGATACATATAGCAGAGGTTTTTCCCCCGTCCATATCACCAGCGTGCGTACCAATAAATTGCTCACAATAAAGGCAAAAGGGTACAGCGGGCGGCTTTCTCAAGCGCGTGATTGCCGTGCCGTTACCAGCGCCGGGACGGACACAGCTTTACACCACCCCTTCGCGCCCACCACGCGCGTTTCCACCCCTCCCGCGCCCACGCACACGGCCG
>VXAA01006838.1:37114-74533 GCA_013399115.1 Anseranas semipalmata | reverse complement strand
GGCTGCTGCGTAAGCGAGACGAGCGGCACGCTGCCCCGGGGGAGAGAGCAGCTCGTGGAGGTGGGCGCCCCGTGAGCCTTGCAGAGGGCTGGAGGTGCCGCGCCAGGAGCCGTCCCTGTCCCTTCTGTTTCTCATTTGCTGTTGTTAGTTACGTTTTTAAATGTAATGCAGGTATCTAAAGTCGTTTAAGGTTGTTGCTGTTGCTTAAAAGAAAAACACCAGATATATAGTAAAAGTAAAAATTTGCTTAAAATATTTAGTAGTTCAGAGTCCCTAAATTTACACAAATTACTAGATTCTATCACACTGTTGCATTTTGTCCTTTATTTGTCCCCTGCTTTCATCCTTTAATCCTGCGTGAAGAGATTATGGGCAGTGTGTCATTAAGAGCATAAAACAAGCTGTTGTTTACAACAGGATTTCTCTTTTCAGGCTGGTAGACAAGACTATTATGACAATCTTACCTTTCAGAGCTTCGTGTAAGTGAGGGAATAACGTCATATAAGCTTTATGATAGCAAAGGACACTTCAGAGGCCTGCGTTACCAAGAAAATCTAGGTTGTGCCCTGTTCTTCCCCAGGCTGGTACAAAAGAACAAACTGCAAATTTGAAAAGAAAGTTTTTTTAGTTACTTCTGTATGAAGGATGAATTCTCTTAAAAAAGAATTGGGATAATGGTAAAGTGCTAACCAAACTGGAGAAGAGCCTAGAGTCAAGTGTGATACCTGCAGTCATTTTTCCACTGCGTTTGGTTAGCTTTCAGTTGATGATGTCTCACTATGAATTCCCTCGTTTCCATTTTTTTGTTAACTGTAAATGACCAAGGCAACTTGTGCACAAGAGTCGTTGGTAGAATGGCCTAGCCTGCATCCCTGTGGTGGTGAATGCGTTTGGCATGTATGATGGTACATACGTGCTGTTGTCAAGATATGTCGTTTTTGCGTGTGATTTTGTGCATTTCCACAGAGCAATTTTGACATTTCCATTTGACTACTGAAGGAATGTGTTTCTGTACTTTGAGTGTGTTCGTACCCTAAAAATTAAAGTATACAGCTGGAAAGGAGTAAGGCAATAAAATATATTACAGAACAGACAAAATGCATGCTTATTTTGTCTGTGATGTGTTACGTTACATAGGAATTTTGGAGGGAAGAAGTGATTTATGTGATGCTGTTTCAAGCGCACATGCTGAAATAATAGTGAGAACTGGCCAAACAGAGTAGTTGTAAAAGCATGGGATTAATTTATAATCCTAAATTGGCTTGGAAAGCAGATAGAATTTAGGCACCAAAATCAGAGGACTTAAAGGTCAAAACCTGAGGTGTGTATATAGGTCTGGGTCTTTGTTTATTACAAACGCAGAGTTTTTTTTCTCGGTATTTTAGTTCGCTCCATTAGAGAGCAGAAATTTGGGCATGAAATGTCGATATACGTGTGAGTTCTCCGAAACTTTTTAATGTATATAACTCCAGAAGTTCAGGCTAGGGCCATCTTTGACAGATACTGCAGAATTCCCCCTGAAAACCATGTCGTAACAACGTACACTTATGTTTGTTGAAACAGAGAAGTGCAGGCACCCAAATCCTCCTACACTTAATTTCACTACAATATTATATGCTACCTATACGCAAAATGCATGCACAATATATCATTGCTTTAGATGTTGATGCTGTTTTAAAATGTGCATTAGAAGACCTTCGGAAAGTTTGTATACATTTGTATGTTTACAGTCAGTAAATAGCAAGAAATGACTAGCTAGTATGTATCAGCTTGGCATAAACACTTGATCATCTGCTTATTACTGCAGTCAACAAATAGTCTTGTTGAAGAAATGGCATTCAAGGTATTAAATATGAGAGTGCATGCAGGAACTTTGGGGAATAAGATATAAAGCTGAATTCCAAGAAACCCAATAAGCAGAAAACATCTATATGTTCATATATATATATATATATATAGTCCAATTTAAAATGCAGTCATAATTTTAATTGTCTGTGACTGTTACTTTTTGTTTAATCTTAAATCTTTTTTTTTTTTTTTTTAAACTTTGCTATAGGATATGCTCTTAACCAGTGACCTCACTTTACTGTAGAACTGGCTTTTTTCAGGGATGGATAAAAACTTCTTTATATTTCTTACTGCCAAACTGGTTCTTGTCTGGTGCCAAGCTTATGAACTGCGATTGCCCACTAGGCCATTTGTTACTGGCATCGTGATGGCTAGTGCAAGATTCCTGCCTGGTAACAGAAGCAACAGCGAGTAACGAGGTGTGCATTACGACTTCTCCAGGGAAGCAGCATTTCAAGTAACAACAGCTCGGAAACATCAGTGCACTGTCCACACAGATGTTTCTTTTACACAGCAGGTGTCTGCTCTAGCATGCTGTGTTCACGCTCCTAAGGGACCAATTTTATTGTTGCATTTTGCCATGTCTGTAAACCTCAGGCGTGAGGTTTGTTACCGGCTGAATTCGAGTGCCTTAATCTGTTTGGACAGCCTTACCAGTGTGTAGCTAATTCTGGCATAAGGATAAGGATGACAAAGCTGCATGCTGAATTCTGCATCTCCTATAGAGGTAGATTGACAGTGGATGTCAGCTGATCTGAGTGTTATTTTGAATTTTCAGACAGCAGAGGCAAAAGATAGAGATAATGCTGGACTTAGGTTAGCAGTAGATGGTTTGTTTGCATTTAAGCATTTGTGTTACAGTGAATAAATGCTGCAGTGAGCAGTCGTTAGATTTTCCTAGGTCTACATAAATAAGTGGATGACTACTGGGAGTTTGTGTAAGTGCCTTAGTATCAATTTTCAGGGTTGTGTCTAGTAGGCATCCAGAGCAAAGGTTGGAATAAGGATTTGTGCATAGGACCCCCGGGAACACGCCTTAATCTTCAATGGTGGTGACATAGTGTTGTGTATAATGGAAGCTAGGATTTGGATTCAAGTTTGGATTAGGGTTCAAATTAAGATTTACATAAAATTTGAAGATGAAGAATCAACGTTGTTTAATGTGCACTCTTTTCCAAATGAAATTTCAAATTAAGTCTTCCATACGTGAAGCACGTGAGCTTTATACTTGTCTCTGCAGGCCTTGTGAAATTGAAGAATAAACTTAACTCTTCCGCCATTACTGTGCATAATCCTAACTACAGCTATAGACCAAGAATTCTATGAACTTCAGAGTAAGGTATCCAAGTAAATTTATAAGAACTCGATTTACCTTGGCAAAGAATGCAGTGCTTATCTTGGTTTCTCACGTCCTTTCCTCACTGACTTTAAGCCTAGCTAGCCTGCTTGTGCTACCCATCCAAAACACAGCAGTCGGATCAGCAAGCACCAGCCCTGGAATTACTGTTAGCACCCTGTGCAAGATTCGGGTTCTGCTGCCTGTGTTCCCGAACTTCGGTCCTGCCGTCACTGCAGATTAGGAACCTACCGCTGCCTGCAAATGAGGCAGTTCCATCAGAGGACACCAGCCTTAAACACATTTCTGTGGTTCTAGGGAATTGTGACAGTAATCTTGACCCTCTGCTCCCTGCTTACTCTAACGCTAATCCTGGACTAGCACCTCCTGTGGCTTGAAGGATTTAAAGGAACTAGTTATATTGAAGTGTTCTGTTTAAAGAACACATACGGATCTGGGGTATTATTGTTAGATACAAACTGTAGAGTGTCTTTTGCCTAAAATACTGTCAAATTACATATTTGTCTATTCTCTCTCTCTTTTAGGGACCTATTGAGAATGACCATGTTCTTCTCTCTCTCAAACTTTTTATCTGGATCTCAAAATTTGGAGGAGATTGGTGACTATCCTGCACAGTTAAGACATTCGGCAACCTAAAGCAGCCTGGAAGAGGATTTCTCTAAGAAAACCAGAAAGTGCAAAATCCTTTAAGACATCCTTTAAGACAGAAGACGTTTAGAATTTCATAAGTTTTTGGCTATCCTGGTCTTAAAAAAAAAAAAAAAAATGAACCGCTACACAATCATGAAGCAACTAGGTGACGGCACATATGGCAGTGTGTTGATGGGAAAGAGCAATGAATCGGGAGAACTTGTGGCTATCAAACGGTATGTAACATCTGAATTCAGTAAAGATACTTGCAAAAGCTCAAAAATTTTCATTTCATGGCTATCTGCTATCTGTGTATGATAAAAAAGAATGTCCCTTTTTATGGAAATTAACATAACAAAATCTATTTATTTAATTCAGATGCTTAACTAAGTGACTGTGGGTCAGACTTCCAGCTAGTATATCAACAGGGAGACGCATCAGTTTGCATAACTTGGCATATTTATCTTGGCATACAAAAGTACATGCTGCATTTGTTCAGTTAGAGTGTATTTCCTTCTAAGATGTTGTTAGGCTAACACCAAAGGAAAAGCAAAACTGAATGTGCAATGCATTGGTTAGGGAGTTTCTACAGTTATATGAGTTGTAAAAATTGGTAACGACCATCTTAATGGGTACATTTGAAATACTTGCCCACTCCCCAGATCTTTTCACATACCACAAAAGTTTCAGATACTGCTACAACGATAAATACTAGGTAACGATTGTGGTCAGATAAATATAAGGTATCTCCTTGGAGCTAACAAAGCTGTGTTGTGCATAAGCATCAGCATTGCTATACTTCCTTAAAAAGATTATTACAAAACAACAAAATGTGTATTAGAGGAGCAGGGAAGTTCCCTACAGAATTAAAAGCAAGATCCAAGATGTAAAGTACTAAAGATGTGAAGTACTTAAAACTGTCGCTGAGATTTTTTTCTCCTTTTATGGATTTATCTTGCCTCCTTTTATGGAGTTATCTTTCTGAAAAGATAACTCTATGGAGTTATCTGCAAAGTAAAAGCTGCAGAAAGGTACTTGGAATATAATTGACTGTTTTCGTTGTTGTTGTTTTGAGATTTTCTGAGACTGTCAGCTTTCTCCATATACTGCTAGTACTGTTACCTGTTCGTAATATGAATCTAAACTCAAAGAAAAATCTGTGATTGATTATTTTTGTGATTTTTAGGCAAAAAGAACAATGTTTTGTGGGGATTGTTTTTCATTTTCATTATTTCGAGATTTGGAATTCTTTTGTGTGACTGTCAAGTTTGGGATTTGAGGGGGAACAGCTTTGGTTGACGATGCATTTATTTTAAATGAAGTCTAGCTTTAAATAGCTTCACTCTAAGAGCTGGAACTTTACAGAAACAAAGTAAACAACGTAACATTCACAACCCAGTCCCAAAATTTGAGAAACTTCTAATTATCCATATTTGTATCTAAGACTTCCAAATAAATGTATTACACTGTTATACATAGTGGTTAGTTTAGAGACTATTGTATTTATGTATGGGTATTGCTTGGAAAAAATGAAACAATTTTTGTTCACTATTTAATATCTTTGAACAGGCTTGTAAAAATTATTGATCAAGTCAGATGGCTAATTATAATTTTAGGCAGTAAAGATACTTTGCAGATTTCAAAAATATCATTTTCTTTTCCTAGAATGTGCAACTTAGGCATGAAGAAATGATTTTTCTTGTTTCAAAATCCATATTTTATATGTAGTGTCACTGTTGCTTTCCTCCTTATTAAGGGCACAATTCAAATGATACAACAGAACTTTGTGTCCCTGATGCTTTTAGAAATACCTTGTAGTATCATGATCTCTGGTTAATTACTGCGCTAAAAATGTTTGCAGTGATTAATCATCAAACACTTAAATTTCCAGTAAATTTAAGAGTTGAGTTTGCTTTAATTATGTTGCTGAAGGGTATTATAGAATGTTTTAAATGTGGTTCAAAGTGCAGCTAATGCTATATTTGGAAAATAACATATCTGGATCTTGTTTTGCTCTAAAAGTATTTCGTGCTGTTCACTGAAAATACTTTATCTCTGACTTTATTTCAGAATGAAAAGAAAGTTCTATTCATGGGATGAATGCATGAATTTGAGAGAAGTCAAGGTAAAACGGTGAACATACCACATTTAAAAATAAGTGTCTTGTTACGTTGGCCTGAAGGAAAAGGGCATCTACTATGTCCAAGCATAAGGCCGAATTCAGTGAACTCTTTAAATGGGGTTGACAGGTTCCACAAAGCCACGGGCTGCTGGCACCCTGAGAGCTGCTTCTGCTTTGTGGAATACCCCATGATTCTCAAGCAGTGCCCATGTGTTGTAGCCAAGCCTCTTGTCTTTGGGAGAAGATGATGAATTTAGTGGGTGTGTGGGTGTTTTAGCAGCCTGCTCTTTCATTTTACTGGTGGATTTCCCCTCCATCCAGTATATTCAGTCCTCATATAATGTATTTGGGGCATCTGTAGAAAGCACTGGGAGTTTTGGCTAGCCAAGTGATGGAATAAAGCCTGACACGTGAAAACCTGGACTTACATTTCAAGTCATCCCATGTTTCAGGCATCTAATTTTCTGTAAATACAAAACTCCCTACTAGAGGAATTGGGTATCTATAACTTATGTTTAACTTGCTGGAAATTGCACATAATATCTCCAAAAAGAAAACCTGTAAGGGAGTATCCTTGTTCATGAAAATTTCCTAATAACAACAACAACAAAAAAAGCTGGGTTTTCTTACTGAGTTCTGTAAGCAAAAGCTGTTCCAGGTTCAGAATTGCCTTTCGTTTTAGGCATTTAGGTTCTGTGTTATTCTTCACCTCAGCTATGATGTAATCCCTAGACATAGCAGTTTTAAACTATTATTAATGTATTTGCTGCTTTTATTTTGAAATTAATTTAAAATGCTGTTTTGTTGTTCTTAGAAACAAAGAGAGATTACAAGAAATGTACAGGCTACCAGATGGACTTGTTTTGTAAATTCCTTCATAGAAACTTTTACATCTTACAAATTTAGCTCTGGTAAGGAATCAAAGTTACTGTCAAGTTGTCTGAAACCCTGTTTTGGATCTATTACAGTCTCTGAAGAAGCTAAATCATGCCAATGTAATAAAATTGAAAGAAGTCATACGAGAAAATGACAACCTTTACTTTGTGTTTGAATACATGAAGGAAAATCTCTACCAATTAATGAAGGACAGGTATGCCTCTTTTGTAGCACGAACGGTACGCTATCACGCGTTATGTAACGATTCCTAAGCTATATTGAAGAACATACTGAAATTTCTGTTTTAGGCTCTTCTTGCAGTCCCACTGACGTGAACAGGAGTTGCTGCACCTGCTTATCTGAGAGTAGAATTCTGCATTGTTCAGCATTACAGCATTGCACATTGTAACAGTTTGTTCAGTTAATGCGATAACTTGCATGTCTCCAGTATGTATCGAGCCACAAGAGAAATTCCAAATCCTTTTTTTTTTTTTTCTTAATTAGCCTTCATTAATATATGAAGGATTGGGCAAACACCATTAATTCTGCTTTTGCTTATGGATTTAGCTTGAGGCGAGGGTGGTCATCCGCATGTATGCACATGCATGTTCGTAAGAAAACCTTTATATGGACTGTGTGATGTTGCAATTTTGGACAAACAGTACACAGCAACTCTTGCAAGGTGAACTTCGGAGTAGGACCTGCCATTTCAATAACATTTTTCTTTGCTGAATTCTTCTGCCTTTAATGTGGTTCCTTCAGACTTTGTCATGCACCTTTTATCTCCTTATGCACAAAGCCCTCATTTAGCTGTTAGCCATATTATCACAATGTTACCCTACAGCTGAGAAGCACTGCTCTTGATCAGGGTTCCCTTAGGGGTACCTCTGGGTAGCACACCTACTACAGTGCTGCACAGGGCAGTCTCTTGCTTGCTCCAACACTGTGTGTGCCACATTCATCTGGTCAAGCACGCTACAGGCCAGCCAGATTCATCTACAAATAGAGACCTCTCTGCAGAGAAGTCCTTCTGCAGCACTGAAAGTGAGCAAAATTGTGGCCTGGCAGCAAGGGAGTCTTTTGATGAGCACTAGTTGGGTGTGTGTGTGTAAGACTTGACAGGTCTTTTTTCATCTGTTCATGATGTATTGTGCAAAATGAAGAAATGTGTATGTTCTGTCTTACAAGAAAAATGCTTTTTTTTTTTTAATTACGTGAAGTTGTTAATCTTTCTTCACAGAAACAAGTTGTTCCCTGAGTCAGTCATCAGAAACATGGTGTATCAGATATTACAAGGGCTAGCTTTTATCCATAAACACGGTAGGTTTGATATTAGAGTTCAACTGTATAGCACTCTTCTAAGAAAAGAAGATAATGCACAGTAATAGCATGAATGAAAATATCTAGCAAAGGCTATTAATAATCTCTAATAAAAATTATTCCCATCTGCTTCCAGTATGGTGCATTTTTAAACCATATCTGAGGTTACATTTTATTTTTCTATAATCATATATTCTTTCTTTTTGAAAGCACTGGTTATTGTTCATACACTGTTTAGTATTTTTTTTCTACCTTAGATGCCAGATGAATAAACAAAGTAAAGAAGCCTGTATGCTGTACATTTCTGTTTCCTCAGAGATCTATTTAAGGAGCATTAATATGTTACAGATGGCAGTTTCTCCTGTCTTGAGATATCATAACTAATACGGTACCCTAAGTCATAAAAAATATTTAAATAACTTGCTCACTAAGAAATCCAAACAATCTCCTTATCAAATACAATTTGGAATTAAATATTTTGAGATGAGACTTTTCTAGCACTTACAAGCACTAAATGAGACTAAAAATGAGATGCTGTGTGCTTGCAACAACAAAAAGCTTCACAGCACTTACAGAACTTTTAATTATCATGTATAATATATGTCTGCAAACTGCATTCTGGCATTAATACTGGCATTAAGCTCCTTTGCATTTCAAAAATACTATTTTACTCTCTTGCTTAACTCTTATTTTGTACTTGTCCATCACATCATGTTAGTATCCCTAAAACTTTTCAAAGTTCAATTAAAATGAAATAAGAAACAATGTTCCCAGTGATCTCTGATTAGCTTTCATGTGCCCTGACAAGGCCTGTTGATGGGTTCGAGTAAATAACCAGTTCCGTTTAGTACTGTCAAATACCCAGAAGTTGCTGGTTGCTGTCTTTCTGATCAAGATTGTGTATTGTTCTCTTATTAGCGTCCTTTTTCCCTTCCTACTTTCTACATGAAATAAATGAGAAAATAAGAACGTATGAAAAACTGCCATTTCTAAGTTACAGTATTAATATTTTGTTTTGAACATAAGTATTTGGGAATAACATGTATGATAAATTTGAACGTTTACATTTCACTGTAATAATTTCAGCCAATTGCTTACAGTGGTTGCCAGTTTCTGCATGCAGAAATTGAATGCTTTATTGTAGTAAGTGAATCTCAATCAAATTGATTTATAACAAATAGTGTACTCCGATTAACCAGCAGAACTGGTTTGCTCAACCACTTAACATTGTCCTGGTATAAAGCTGCTTAAGCCAACACTAAGCATTAAAGAAACTTTATGTGCCTGCATTACTAATATTAGTAATTAATTCTGCTCATTTCTGAGCAGAATTTGGATATATTTTAAATGTCTGTGCCTGCAAATTGTTGTCACACTGATAAATAGTCAAAAATTGTTCAAGGAATTCTATAAATGAAATAAGTGTCAGATGCCTAATTTGACAAAACAGTTCTGTTTGGTTTTTTGTTGTTGTTGTTTTTCTTTTTCAAAAGATTTCATTCTAAAATTGGTTGTTATTTGATACTGCTGCAATAGCCAGTTCATTTTCTACAGCAGGTTAATGAAGGTTTACATTTGTTAATTTAAGAATACTTGGTGTAATAATCACAGGAGGGAAAATGTGTATGTTGGGGGTGGGGTTGCCATTCATTTATTTTGAATTAAAACAAAACAAAACTATTTTTTTCCAAAATAATCCCAAAGTAAATTTTGGATGACTGTTGGACTTTGCTGTTTAAGAAATAACGACGCAATTATTTACCATTCTTTTCTGTCTGATTTTTTTTAAAGGATTTTTTCACAGAGACATGAAGCCTGAAAACCTTCTTTGTATTGGTCCAGAACTTGTAAAAATAGCTGATTTTGGTTTGGCTAGAGAGCTAAGATCTCAGCCACCATATACAGATTATGTTTCTACCAGGTGGTAAGTATATTATGAAGTTAATACATTATCTTAACGAATTACCTTTCTCTGATTACCATTTTAATTTATCTATTGCTTCTTTCCATCCTCATAGGTACCGTGCTCCTGAAGTTTTGCTGAGATCATCTGTTTATAGCTCACCTATCGATATGTGGGCAGTTGGCAGCATCATGGCTGAACTGTACACACTAAGACCTCTTTTCCCAGGCACAAGTGAAGTAGATGAGATCTTCAAAATTTGCCAAGTATTAGGGACTCCAAAGAAGGTAAGACTTTTAGAAGAATTCATGCAATAGTATTAAAAAAAAAAAAAAAAAGTGAAATAAAATTATTATAAAATGCTGAATGTTATCTCACTTCCAGAACACATATATAAATTATTGTTTTAATTATTTTACTGTGGAGTTAAGGTTTTCTCAAGTGTATGTCTTTTTAGACATCCACTAAGGCATAGAATATTGGTCTCTTGTTGTACATTAGCATCTGTTTTATATCCTACTATTATGTGTAATCCTGCTCTGCTCTATGACGAAAGCCAGATCAAACGGTTTTGTTTAGTTATTTAAAGCCATGCATGTCAGGAGAATTTAAAAAAAAAAAAAAAAAATCAAAAGTCCAAAAGTCTCCTAGGGTTTCATTTCATTTTGCCACAGCTGATTTGTTTTCCTTTCCTGAAACCGTAATTCTTCTAGGCTGGTACCCAGATTTTGGAGCTTGTGGAAGTTACCCTGAATAAGACAATTTATACTTTTCTTATTTTTGAAGCATACAAGAAACACTTGGTCTCAAACACAAATCTCTCATAAAATATTCTTAGCAATAAAAAGTAATGGAGGAAAATGTTTTTCAGTAATTCTCAATTATTTTCTGAAAGGGCTAAATAGTTTAAAATCTACAAGGGAGGTTTGGGTAATGTGTGTACAAATTTATGCAATTATATTTACTTCAGTTTAAAAGTTATTAGGAAATGGATATATGAATATAAAAGAATTTGTTTTACGTAACTAGTACTTCCTACAAGTAAGCATCAAGGTGTGTTGTTTTTTTTTTTTTTATACCAACTAATACGCATGATCCTTTGAATTACAAGTGTTATGAGTTATTAGTTGTATTGAATTAAGACATGAACTAATCAGAATGCAACAACAAAAATGCATAGAGACATACAAAAAGAGATTAAAAAGCTTCATGGAAAGGAAGTTTGAAAGAGAAGGTAAACGATGTTTAGAAGAAAATGAATTCCTAGGAAGTGGCTCAAAACAAGTGCAAAACTAGAATGTGAGAAAACCAGCACAGCATCATGGAAAAAAGTCAAGCAAGAATTAGAAAGGTTAGAAAGGAAGCTAAAATTAAGAAAACGGGAGCATGTAAGCAGGGATACAAGAGTGGAAAGCTTACTGTCAGAATTTTGAGTAAGCTGAAAAAAAGTCAACATAATACAAATATGTTTTGGGGAAGCAAATTATGATAGCTAATATAAGAGATGGCAGACGTATATCAGCACTTTGTCTATGTGAATAAGCAGATATTTGTGAAAAAACTGACTGAACACAGAGTCTGTAGATCTGGAAGATCATTGGTGTCATACCAATAAAATATAAAGTATAATTCTTGTAAAGGAGAGGAGCTGTTACCAATAGAGAAGTGAGGAACAGAAACCTTAAAACAGAAATAGAATAAGCCTAGCTAGGAACATGCAGGGGTTGAAGTGGTGGGAAAACATCCAAGAGAACTTACTGAGAAACAGGTGCAAATTCATGACAGAGCAGAGAGTGAAAGGTCAGAGGTGGAGAGTTGTATGTGACGTTGTGGAAGTGAAAACCGAATCTACATGATTAAGTGAAAATTGTTATGTGTAAAAAAAGTGCTTGCTATGACAATTGTGCATAATAATGGGTAATATGTAGGATTATTTTAAGACTTGAGTTTTCAAACCCAGATGCTAACTTTATTTTGTTAAGCAGCTCACAAGTCTAAGATAGTAAGAAGAATGTTTTGATGTATATTAAGTGTATATGTGAAAGAGAACATCCTTGTTTCTGGAACATTTTCAGTGTATAGCACAAACAAGTTCTGGGCATGCAAGAGAAGTTTTCACAATGTGTAGCAGAGCAGTGTTGAGGTTACTGGTATGGTTCTGTAACTTTACTAGTAGCTGAACAGAAGCATGTCATGGCTGGTTGCTTGGTAAAGCAGGGAGCATTACCAGCTGAGTATTTCAGAGCAAATTGTAGCCTCTTCTAAAGCCGTTTCTAAAGCGGTTAGAGATGCTGTAAATCAGCCCTGTAAAATCAGGAAGCTGTAATTAGAGGCTTTGTGCCTCTGTCATCTGCTGGGCAGACTTGGGAATTTCATCTCCTTATGACAATGCAAAGGCATTGTCAGAGAATTCTTCAGGGACATCACTGCGTAAGAAGAGTATTTAAATATTATGATACGAGTTATCACAATAAATGATGCATTTGTTACCAGTGAAGTGTTTTTCTGCATTCTGAAAAACACAAGCAGTTATTTTAGTAGTATGTTTTTGCAGATAAAGTTTCATAAATAGTTGTTGTTGTTGTTGTTGTTTTTCAGATGTACATTTTCATTTGTTTCATTAACCTGCAATAAGGAATTACAGGAATTATGCCCAGAAGTTGTCTTAATTCAAAATTGCCTTCATTTTATTGGTTTAAGTCCATGATACCATGCTAATGACTTCTGTTGGTTTGTTTAAAAGTGACAGGCAACTACTTTGCTCTACTTTATAACCATTTTATAACATTGCTATAGATATAGTTGTGTTACCCAATTCAAGTATTGGTTGGGATGGTGCTCTAAGAATATGTCCATTTAATGAAAAAGTTGATGATGATCTGAAAAGAAGAGATTAATGAAATGCATTTTCATTAGTTGAAGGTGAGCAGTGGCACTTTTAATTCCAAATTCATTTTTTTGAGAAATTGAAATGTATTCTTCATTTCTCCATTGTACTATTTTCACTCTATCTCAGTACTTCACCAGTTCAACACTCAGCCCTTGCTACTCCTTTATTGATGGAACGTCACCAACTACAATAAAGAAGGGAGATGCAGAGGAGGAAGAGTCTACCTCCATTCATTTAAATGAACAAATTATTTTGTGATGGAATAGGAAGTCACTTGAAGTTTTGAAACATATTTTAACCAGATTTGGCTTATAATTATATTTGAGTTCTTTGATTACTGTAGACTGTTAAAAGAACTAAAAACATCTTGTTGATGTATGCAACACCATGAGCAATAGCTAACACGGTATGTTAAGACCCAACTCTGTCAAATCAATCCAATTTACTGTTGTAGCAGTGTAACAAGCTTTGTGGATAGAAGAGAAGCAATAATATCATACATTGTCTTCAATAATGCTTCTGATACTGTTCTTCTTAATATTATCATCACCATATTTATATAAACAAACTGCATGATAAGTGCACACCTGTTTGGAAAACCTTACTCAGAGAGTAACCTTTAATGGTTCACACTCAAAATGATAGGTAGATTGAATAGGACTCTGAGTGGTTCTGCATATGATAAAATAAATTGTACTAAAGGCCTTCTGATAGAATAGATTTTCCTTGTTAAACTGGCAGATAGCCCGCTGGGAAGGACTGAGTATGTTAGAAGACAAGATTAGAATTCAGAATTCCTTATAAAATTAGAGATGCAGCTTAAAAAATATTCTTTAGTAATGTGTAGAGTGTTGTGCTTGGTCAAGAATAATCAGAGCTGCATAAATATCTGGGGATAACTATCCAGCTAACATTTCTGTAGAAGAGGATGTAGGAGCTATATAGCACACTGTACATCACCAATTTTTTGTTGCAACAAATACGATGCCTATGTGTAAAGAAAAGAGTACAGTCCACTGATATATGAACTAGTCTTTCTATTCCACTTGCTTTATGATGCCTAGTTATAAGTTTTGCCTTTCAAGGAAGAAAAATCAGAGTCCGGATAAGAGGAAAAACTTAAAAAGCCAAGACCCAGGAATTCAATTGTTTGGGCTTCTTTAGCCTCTACAAAGGAAGACTGGAAAAAAGGACAAGAAATACAGCTTCTAATTTATAAAAAGGTTGCTCTAGAGAGAATAGTAGTAGTCTTTCCTGGTATCCACAGATGATAGCATACTCAGCAATGGTATTGTATTGCTGCAAGAGAAACATACGTTTTTCTAATCTTGAGGAGAATGAAGCTATGGAATACACTGTCTAAAGCAGTTGTGGCTTGCTGGGAACTGGAAGCTTTTTTGAGACTTAACACCTGTCAGGAAAGGGCAAGGGCATGGAGTAGATGACATCTTGAGGTATTTGATAATCCTATGATTCTGCATTCAAACAATGCAATTTTCATGCAACAAAGGACTTCAGGTTTTACTTTTTGAAAGCAAAACACTCAGAAAGAAAACTTTTTTTTTTAGTCTGGTGGTCATGATTTTTCCCTTTGTAGTACTGTCTAGTTGTAATTTAATCATTGACTATTTTAGTGGTGTTATCAGGTACATTGTATAGGCTTCATTGTGGTTGCATAACCATAGTATGCTAGGTGCAAGGGCCTCACCTCTTGTATTTCCCATGAAGGGAAATGCATAGAAGTCAGCTGTTTGAGCTTATTTCTGTAATAGATGGGATGTGTGTTACTGCTCCTGGTACTGCTGCACTCTCTCCTCCTTCGGAGAGAGTATGTCCAAGTGTTGTATGCACAATGACAGATTCACCCTTACCTACAGGAGACCTTGAGGACTGCCACTGGAGACTGATGCTGCATTCACTGGTGTCATAGCAATTACAATGAAAAATAGGACTGCCTGTTTTTCACCCCATAGGAAGGAGCTGCACAGACCAAGCATGTCTCAAGCTGCAGAAAATTTAATTTGATCTAATACCTGAAATATACATAATCTTCATTCTTTTTATTTATTTGTTTATTTATTTACTATTTTTTCTTTCCTTTTATACAGAGTGACTGGCCAGAAGGTTACCACCTTGCTTCTACCATGAATTTCCGTTTCCCACAATGCGTCCCTATAAGCCTAAAAACTCTCATCCCAAATGCAAGCAATGAAGCAATACAGCTTATGAGTGATATGCTGAACTGGAATCCAAAGAAGAGACCTACAGCAAGTCAGGTCTGAGCACCTGCATTATTAAGTATAAGATTGCATTGTCTTGCATTGTTAAAAAATGATAGATGCAGAAACCAGAGACCAATGAGACTGACTAGTGAGGAGAAAAAGTTCTAAACGTCACTCAGTAGACATCATAAATCCTTCAGTTATTTCTTCAGTGCTGTCTTCTCTATTGGCATATTCTGAGACTTCCTCTGTAAATGACAGAGAAGAATCTGAGCTGCAGGCTTCCTGAATTGTAACTATAAGTAACTTCCCCCTCCTTCATTTTCCTTCCTTGTCTGTATGAAGGGGGATGCTGAAAATTAAGCTTTGTTTTGTAAGGTTGCAGATGGAATGCAATACGGAAGAGCTAAAGATTATTTTTCACTAGGAGATGGGACATAAACTCTACTAAGTGATAAAGAAAGAACTTTGAGAAGAACATACGTACTGACCATTAAAAGACGTTTAGATGTTGAGCTTAGAGATATGGTTTAGTGTGGGCCTTGTTAGAGTTAGGTCAGAGGTTGGACTAGGTGATCTTGGAGGTCTCTTCCAACCTGAACGATTCTGTGATTCTGTGATACCAGTAGGTCACAAAGATCACAGGTTTTCTCTAAGTTAATTTTAAAAAAATGAAGTGTACATATTTTGAAGACATGTACACTGCTGATTTTTGAGTATTTATACCTAATGCCATCCTATTTAGAAGGTATAAAAGGGGAATGTGGAGAAATTTCTTGGGAAACAAAAAGAACATAATGCAAGTTATAGGTGGATGTAATGTAAGAGATTCAGAAGTGGTTAAGCAGATGGTGCAAAGCAGAGCAACCATCTCTCTCCACTTTATATAGTGTATCTATTGTTACAGTCACTGAGATCAAACTGTAGTCTGGTGCTATACATCTTTACACAGAACACTGCATGGCACTTTATGGAAGCAAATAACCAGGTTTTGCCCAAGTGAGTTGTCAAGGAAGCAGCTGCAGCAGTTGTCCATAGCCAAAAGGGAGAGTTTAATGCACATTCATAGAAATGTGTACAAAGGCAGCAATTCTCAAGTGCAGCTGAGGCAAAATATCTCTTTGAGAACTAACAAAGAGTAGTTGAATCCAGAAGGGGCAGCAAGAGCATGTTATTATGACATAGGAGGAGCTGGTATGTTAAAAAGGTATGAAAGATAGTTAACAGGGAATCATGCAATAAAGCACGGAGGGTTTTGTATTGTAGTGGAAACTACCTGTTTTTAAATTGAAATTTGTTACTGCATGAATATAGAATGGAGTTGAATGTAAAATGCACCTCAAAACACAGACTCCACCAAACCTAAAAATAAAGGAAGAAAAAAAAAAGGCATGACTACTACAACATGTACAAGTGGATCTATCTTATTAAATTATATGGTAGGAAGAGCTTAAAATGCTGAACTGGCAGCTAGCTATACACACTGTTTACATAAGATCTCATTATACATCCACCTTGCATCAGTGCTGTAGAGATTGCTTAAATGCTTCAGAAACGTGCTTAGATCCTTGATGAAGTTACCAAAGTCAACTTTTTTATTTTTTTAAAGTATAATTAGTATGTTATATCTTCTTCTCCAGGCTCTCAAGTACCCTTACTTTCAAGTTGGCCAAATTTTAGGACCTCCTCCACAGTATCTGGAGAAGCAAACTCCTATTAAACCAGTGCAGCCAACAGAGCCAAAGCCAGCTTTACCCAAACTGGAAGCTGTATCCAAGCCAGAACCTCTGTCTTCACCTGATGTACCTGACAAAACACAGCCACAGCCCCTGTCAAAGGTTAACCACCAGCCACTCCAGCAAATTCAGTTGCCTCAGAATACAACTAACCAGCAAGTACCAAAACAGCAGCAGCCACAGGCACAACCATTTTTTCCAGCTATCAGTAAAAACTCGTCACCAGTAAGTTGTCTTCAGTAAACACCTGACTTAGGTGATTCTATTGCAAGCTCTTACTGTATTCAACCTGGCCATTCTCTGAAAATCGCCATACTTTTTATTAGAGGAAATACAAGCAGATAATCAAGGACTAATTAAGGATATGACTAATCACTTATTAAAATTTTACAGCAAATCAGGAAAAATATTACTTGTAACAACAATGTATGTTCTCTTATAATAGCCTTTACTGACATGCTTATGCAGTAATGTAGTTACAACAGCTATCATTTATTGACCTTTGAGAAACGATTACAAAAATATTGTTAGCATACAAAAAAAAAAGAAATGGAAAGTGACAACTTTGGTTGTCTTGAGCAGGAAAATACCTGAGCAAGCTCTCTTTTTATGACATTCGTTCTCTTGACTACTGCCTATTGGCTACCAGTAAACTGCTGCAAAGTGAGCAACACTTGTAATCACAAGGACCTCGAAACTCCATCCATTTCCTAGGCTTGTAAGAATTTTGAAAGTAACATTTTTAGCAAGATAAACACTAAAATTTGGTTTGTAATCTTTGCTTTACTTTCCACTCAAACTCACTGAACTACAATATAAAGTATGTTAATATTAACAGGTATTCAGAAAATACTGGAAAGCAAACTACAGTTGCATGAAAGGATAGCTTTAAAAAGTAGTAATTTATTTGGTAGAGAATGTTAAGGCAAGGCCTGACTAACTTCTGAAAGCTGTATTGACTCTGGGGCCATAGGAATTGTCACTCCGAACCCTGAGCGTGATTGCTGTGAGTGATCTGCACCGCTGTGCCCCGCTTCTGACAGTTGTCCTACCACTGGCAAGAGAGTTCAGCAAGATACCAGTAATAGAGGCTAAGCGCTGAACTAGGCCTGCAAACAGAACATTAACCTCACTACTTTAGCTAGGTTTGAGCCATTTAAGGTTGACAGTCCAAAAGACCTACGCTCAAAATACCTGCCAACTTTGTTACTTGTTTTGTGCTTAAAATCATTCCAAAGACTGTGACCAAAACAGGCACAACACAGTGGGGAAAAAAATCCTGCAATGTTCTGAAGTGGTAGTCAGAAGTAAACTAGATGTAAAATATAAAGTTTTAGAATTGAATTGTAGCTTTTTCTTTTTTTTTTTTTTTTCCTATTCAAAATAGAAACAAGCAGCTAGTGGCCCTCAGAATGGTGCAGTAGGTCCTAAAAGCTGCAGGAGACGATGGGGTCAGACTTTGGTAAAGGCTGTGGATAGCTGGGATGACTTGGATGATGCTGAATTTGGAATGTCATGCTCAAAGAAGCCTAGCATTGCACTGTTAAAAGAAAAGAAAAACAAGGAATGTCTTTTTAGGTAAGTCCTTTAATTATATAATCACTTTTTTTTTTCTTTAAGTACACAATGCCGACTAGATTTATAGATTGGTTAGGACCGATCTGCTAAAATTTAAGTCACTGAAGCTCTGCAAGAATGTAAAGAGCTGTATGAAAAGGCCAGCTTTCAGTGTGGTGTTGATATAACACCAGTAATATCCATATTTGTTTTAGGCACTGTATGGTTTAGATGTTTGTCTTGTTTTTTTTTTTTTTTATGAAACTCCGCATTTTACTGAAATCATATATACTAGGTTTACTTCATTTCCTATGTCAGTTGAGTTAGGGAAATTTCTGCCACAGTTACCCACTCTTGCTTTTAATTCTGTAGTATTGGATACACTTTTTTTTTTTTCTATATTCGCATGTAAAACTCTGATGAGGTATGAGGTTTGGCTGTTACTTTCTGTGGGAATAAAATCTAATGATGAAAGCAGGATAAGAGAAGAGCAGTGTATTCTTCAAGCTAGCATCAACTTGTGGTATTTTGAGGTGGAGTTGCTGGTCACATAGTTTGAACATTTTGATTTTTCAGTGTGCCAGAACCAAAAGCTTCATGCTGCATCCAGACAGGAGGGGAAAATAAGGTTCTGATGAGAAATGATTCTGGAAGATTAAATACATCAGCAAAACAGTACTATCTAAGACAATCAAGATATCTACCTGGTAAGTGGAAAAGTCAACACAATATGGAAAATATAAGCAGTGAACAATCTACATACAGTACGTTTAAACTGTAGATTTCACACTGGATAATTTTGCTTTTTATACCCAGGCTAAATTTTCAAATTTTGGACTAAATGCCTTTCCAAGAACATATCTCACCACAACTGGTGCAGAAGGTCCTGGCTATGTAAAAGTGGAAGGGAGCTCAACACTGCTTGTACATCATAAAAGTTCACAGGCTTTCTTATGACCAGTAGCATATAAAACCCTCAGTAAAATGAATCCAAAATCTCTCAGATACCTAGGAATATATCCCGATTGACCATAAGCAAGTGTATCTGAAGAGTGAAGAAACTACCCATGTGTAGTGCACAGTTCTCAGTTTTGCAGTATCGGGAGGTTTGGGTTTTTTTGAACTTAAACTTCTGATAAGCACAGTTACCCTTCTTGGTAAGAAGTACTAAAAAATAGCTGCTTGCATGGGTAGGAATTCATACACGGTCACTTCCCTTTCCCAAGGCAATTTCTTCTATAAGAATAAATAGATAGCTTAGTCTAAATCTGGCTGATTTTATTATGAAAATAACATGAAATTATGTAATTTCTGGGAATAAGAATAGGGAGGAGAAGAAAGAAAATGAAATGTTTCCTTCAGTTAGTATTCTGAATATATTCTAAAATAAAAAGATTTCCTTGATGTCTCAGTATCTTTTCTTTCTTACCATGATGGCTTATGCAATTCCAGTAAGCATATCATGACTTCTATAGTAATCCACAATGAGCATTTAGTTGGCTCCTGATTGCCAGGCAAGTTGTTTTATTACAGTGCATCACCAGTTTCTCAGGAATTCATTAGTCCAGCGATAACTTCTGAATTTGAAATCACTTCTTTAATGCTAAGCCTCCCTACCTAAAGGTAACAAATTAAAAGTTAATCTTTATTTCTTATATTTTTAAGCATGCTTCTAACACGTCTCTGTTTTTATTGGCTTTCAATGAGNTTTTTTTTTTTAAATAGTGATTTCAGCACTTAAGAGAATAATTGCTCGAAAGAACATATTTGTTATTTATCCATATTACTTTAGTTCTGTTACCACTAAATTTGGGAGCTGCTTTCATGCTATGTAATCCCATTAACCCTTGTAATGCTCATAACATGCTGAAGCAACAAGAACCTCTGTCTGACTTTTAAACTTATCTTTTGAAGAAATAGCTCATTTGCAGCCTTGAGAACCTCAATTTCCAATAGGTTTATTTCATTTCTGTTAATTGTTTGAGAGTCAAAAATATCAAAAGTGAGCTTATGGTTTTATAGAAACCAAGTAACTGTGGTAAAACAACTTTCTCTTGAAAGCGTGAAAAGAATTATTCTTAAATCAATGTCTCTAATTTTCACGGTTGAGAAATATAACCTGATCAATGAACATTGTTCTTTGACTTACATTAACAGTGTTTACATTATACTACTAATAATTCAGTGCTGTTTTATGGTTCTAGAAATGTCCATTTTTCATTGGTTGAATTACTTTTGGAAATTAACATTTATAGCATTTGCCATAATTTGTTTTCTAAGGTGTAAACCCTAAGAGTGTCTCTTTAGTGGCAGTCAATAAAGAAGGATCTCATGGAACCTGGAACAACCAGTTATTTTCTAAACCACTTGCACATATTGGAGAAGGACTGTCTTTCAACAGAAATAATACAGGTAAAAGTGTAATAAAAAGTGATCACACTGTATTTCATCAAACTTTAATTAATTTGCTTAAGATCTTCTGGTTTAACTTCTACTGTCAGGCATAGCTTCTAGGCTAACTTTTTTTTCTTGTTTTAAACACAGACTCTTAAAATAACTTTTTCATACACAAGCAATGTATTTTGATTTTGGAGAGAGTATAGACTAGCTCCTAGAATAAAGTTCTGTCAAGACAAATTTTGTCTGTAATCCTCTTAGACCACTTATCTTACTGTGTTAAATTAAGCGAATAGTTTGACCTCATTACTGCCTGGTCAGTGTGATGTGGAACACTATAAAACAGCAGTGTCACATATGAAAACAAAGAAGGTGGTGGGTGGTAAGCCCATACAGTAAAAATATTGCCTAATGTTCTAACCAAGTCATTTAACAATCTATCAGCTTTGTAGCTGCATGAGAAGTCCCACTATTTTCAGCAAGGAATTTGTAGAAAGGTGCCTTTTGTACTACATTTTGTGAAAAGCACTGTTATCAGCATGTTATAGAGTGAAGACTAAGACTTAAACAAGTTAAACGGTTTATCTAAGATTTCACTGAGGAAAGCATCAGACTTGAGACTAAAATCTATCTTCTGACCACCAAGCCCAATACACTAAATACATAGTCCCATCACCCTGGGATGGGAGGTTACCTTAACAGCCTTGAAGCCATCGTCCAGCTAGCATGAGTCACTCCCGACTTCACTGATGTCAGTAAACCACCCAAACTAAGGTGCTTATACAAGAACTTCAGAAAGCTTGTTTCCATGCAGATGCTACACCCTTTTTTAACAGAACTTTAGTAGCCATCCTGCAGTGTCATCAAAACTGATCTCCTCTGAAAGTCAGGTGAAGTGTAAGTTGTTCATCTGAAATTATGTAAAAGACGTAGGAAGTGGAAAAATAACAGCATCTACTGGAATTTTGATGGAATAGAAGAGACTTTTTTTTTTAAATAATCATCGTATGTACTTTTTTGTTTTCAGAAACATTGTGTCTGGGTGCCTTAGAATTAATTAGTTTATTCATAAAATACTCTTGCATGGGAATGAGGCACAAAAAGGCAAAAGGCTATTTCCAAAAGTCTATATCAGTAAGCCAGACAGCTACTTACTGAATTGGACTGTAAATAAAATTAGATGAATGCTAATGGTGAAAATCCCACTTTTGTCTTACTGGTTTACTTTGAGTATCTACCAAATATTATAAAGAAAATGAATCTAAAACCGATCACTTTATCTGTCTGAAAATTCTTAGCATTATTTCCACCAGTATCTTAAATAATAGTATCTTTCATATACCTGGGAAGCAACAACATTTAAGACAGACACGTAGGAAATCAGGATAGCTAGAGCACAGATCAGGGAAATAAAGCATATTTAAATTATATGCATTTTTTTCATATTGCCAGGACTGAAAGCTGACACTGTGCTGTTTAGTGTGTAAATAACTAAGTTTATTTTCTTTAAGTGTTTTTATTTTTTCCTTACCCATGACATTGCCCGAGGGTGAAATAAGGTGAGAGCAAATAGTTACAAATGCTTTATTTGTGAAGAAGGGTAAGGTTATGATCAGTCAACTTTGCAGGTATGCCTGAATGCTCATACTTGTCATTTATGTATTTGTATGACTGGAATGTGACTGCATTGTTGGTAAACTACATTTTCATTCCATTATTAAAAAGGACCTTGTAGAGTAACTAGTCAGAGTAACATTTCCTGCTTGTAAAAACATAGGAGTGAAACATTATAGTTACAAAAATGTCAGATATTTTTTTTCTTGCTTTGCTTTTCCTCATTTCTTTGACCTAGTCAGATTCTTCATATGCTTTTTCTAAAGTTCTGTCTTTCCATCTTTTTCTTCCTTTTCATTTTCTTGTCTACAGAAGAGAACTTAATTATACCAATTGAAAAACTATCATGCAAAGAAAGGTTGAATGAAAAATTAGAGGATCCAAAAGGTAATTTATAGTAATTATAGCCTGGTTCTTTCCACATTTCATATTTGTTTTACGTTTTCTTCTAAAAATTGCATTTACATTGCAGATTCCTAATGATCACATACTTCATTTTCAGTTGTAACTGAGCCTCTCTAGACTGAGGGAGTTAAGGCAGAGGGTCTACTTACCAATGAGTTATGTTTTAGCAACTCTTGCAGTGACACACAGAAGCAGGGAAACAGCAGAGGTTAATCTTATTTACCACAGCGTAACAGTGTGGAAAACTGCTCCTACTGTGAATTTTACTTTTTGGAGTAGTCAGCTAGATGAACTCAAGTAAAACATACCCATATATTTAAGGTCTCTCTGTTTATTTTTATACCGACAAAATTGTTTCACCTTTGAATTTGCATTGAAACCAAATAATTGTGCCGTTATACCTAAGGAGGGCAAGTCATTTCCCTCTACATGCAGACCAACTTGAGGGGTAACCTGAACTGCATCAGTGCACTCTTTGAAATGCAAGAGAATAAAGTGACTATGTATATCGTTACTAAATTCCTTTAAATAACATCTGAATGTTCCAGTAAGTGACTTCCTAACTTTTCTTCTGGACCCTCAGCACTTTAAAAGATAAATTATATTTTATTATCATAATGATAATCTACAGCACGCAACTGCACTGTTGCTGGATAATGTTGAAGAACTGATCCTACAGGAGGAGCATATGCATCTCTGAAGGACTGCTTGTTCATAATAGCACTTGCGACTTGCACCACCAACTGCATTCTGATTCTCCATCTATTACGCTGATTTTACAGTACTGTGATTGCATAGATTTTGGTGCTGCTAACCTCAGCGTAAGAGGGTGGAAACTCAGGTTTCCAGGCAGCCTAGTTCGTATCTAAACACACTATTCACTGCAAGCATTGTAAAGCTGGAATGTTTCACTCTCCCTCAGTTTCTGGCACCTCAGGTGTGTACTGCCTTTCTGACACGTCTCATTGCAATTATTCATAGCTTTTTTTCTTTTTTCAAATCACACTACCCAGCCCAAATGATTCAATGGCTTTATCCTTTGTGAAAAGTCAGGTATGTGTTGAGGTAGGGTGTACTGCCCAGGCCACGCTTGCACTTGCTGACATCAGAGCAGTGTTTGCCTACATATATCTGCTGCCAGACCTCCTGGATGCCTGAGGGGCGAATAGCGAGAACCCCTTCTTTTGCACAGCAGTGGGCAGAGGTAAGGAACAATTTAGTGTGTGCTTTTCAATAGATTTTTTTTCTTAGTATTTGTAGTTATTCTTTTGTATTGAACTTCTGTTTTTCCTTCCTTGTTCTCATCCAAAACAAGATCATACCTCTCTCAGTATCACCCAGACTGTTCCTCCGGGCTGCACTCTTCCATTTTCTGAAGAAGGGCTCATAAAGGACATCAGGCATTAAGAGGTAAGGGGAGGGAAAAAATAGTCGAGCAATTTTTGACAGATAGGCAGCTTTGCTGAGCTGTAGATAAGAAACAAGCAGAAGTAGTCTTTTTGAGGTTATATTAATTTGCGGCCTGCCATGTTCTTACTTTTAGATTTCAGAATTTTAAGAAATGATACTGAAATTCACAGACAGGTGAACGTAACACTACAACTGTGTTGCTTTTGTTTTTCAGGCAAATTCCTGAAAAGGAAGAACAACTTAAGACTACAAGAAAGTTACATCTTATTAGAATACTTTATTAAAGTTTTATTTTTCATCAGGATTTTTGTGTCATTCTTTACTGTACTGGAGACTGGCATCAACTGTACACAGGGAAGCCACGTAGAGACCCAAATGTTCACGGGACTTATAGAACTGACAGTGTGGGGAGACTGGCAAAACCAAATCAGCTGAATGCTGTTTGTTAGTGTTCCTAAACACGGAGGTATACAATGACCCAACACAGCTGTAATTAGCTGAGGATACTTTTGGGGTTTGTAGATAACCAATTTTGCAGTTTATAGATCCGCTGCACTCAGCTCTGATATTAGCACAGAGGACTGGGGGTGTTTGTGTGAATAGCAGCATTTTGCGATTGCACTGGGGTCAGAGACTTAGGAGACAGGAAAACTTCATCAAATCATGTATTGTATATTTTACCAAAACTACTGTTGAAACCATCCTAAATGTTAATATGATAAAAGCGCTCACACTTGATAAAGGTCAAATTAAAGCTACTATGTATGGCCTAGTAGTTCACAAAATTTAATACTACCCAATACGGAACCACATCAGAGAAAGCACTTCTCTTCAGATGTTGTGCCAGCATACAAATATGATATGATATGTCCCTGTGATGACAGACATGGAGAAGGAGTCAAAATATTGTAATAGATCCCACAGCCATTGTACAATAATTTCAGTACTAATTTTGTGTACAAATGGATGATGTTTCTCAGCTTCCAAATGAGGATGATTATGTCAATCTTCTCAAGGTAGCACTGCCTTAAAAAAGATCTGGACCAAAACCAGGCACAATAAAATTATAACCAGGGTTCAAAAGAGAGGCGAACTGGGTCTAACTTTTGTATCAGGCCTTTAACTGTGGAACTGGCTAAGTCAACTTCAAGTAGTGCACCACTTACCACAAGAGGAGTTTGGTTCTATTTTAGATAGCTTTAGCTCAAATATGTTGAGCACAAGGGTACTGTTGAGCGCTAATTTTCAAATATGGACGTGCTTAAACCAGCTTCCAGTAAATAAAGTAGCTGTAAGTAAAAGGTAAGATCCCGTCTTCTCTAAAACTCAATGTATACCCTTGCCATGCGATCTAAGTTTAATGAAAGTACTAATGAAGTATTCATACCACTCTGTTGTCTTTTTCCTACTGCATTGCAGGATCAGATGTAGTAGAGTATATACACTTGTAGAGTTTGTTAGGTGCTTTAAAGGGTCAAAGAATATATACTTTTCCCAACAGATAAACACTAGGGAGTTTTTAAAGAACACTCACACTCATTACTCTTGTGGTAATGCAAGTATGTTTTGAAGTGACTGTAAAAAGCAGCCAAGGTTTTCTGAATGCAACTGAAAATATTAAAACTCTAATGTCAACAGGAAATCCTGACTTTGTAGGAGGTGCTGCTTACAACCCATCAGGAGGATACGTCCCTTCCTTTCATAAGAAAGAAGTTGGATCAGCTGGACAACGGATACAGCTAGCTCCTCTCGGTCCATCTGTATCAGGTAAGAAACATCCTCTTACCATACATATCTAAGACAAAGACAAATGTTAATTTCCCATGCTTCCTAAAATGCTTATTAGGTCTTAGTAATGTTTCCCTCAAGTTTTGTAAATAAAGTTATTGGGCATATTTTTCTTAACATAAGTGAATTTAATGTGGGTATCTAGAGGCAATCATGATACCTGGAGAAACAACTGCTACTATTGTATGTTAGGTAAAAGAGAAAGCAAATGTACAACCTCTTTGTTATTCCAGGTTTAGAGAATTTGCTAAATTATTTTTATTAGAAATTCAGGGCTAAGCAAAACTGTAAAAATACATAACTCCACAACTCAATAGTAAATGGTCATATAGATTGGACAGATATAAATGCATCGTTTATGTAGTTAGTAGGAAATGATAGTCACCAACTAGTAAGTATGAAAAATAGATACATTTGGGTTCAAAATGAAACAACAAAAAAAAACCTTCATATTTAAGTGGAGATGGAGGAATTTTCTTGACCTTAATGTAGCATGCGGCTGTCCTGCATGGGTCTTTCATCAGTATAATACCACTTAATGCAAGATGCTGATCCATGCTTATAATGGCCTCAACAATTTGGAGAAAAAAAAAAATAAGCAAAGACCTTCCTCAGGTGACTTAGTAAATTCACAGATAGTGTTACAGATATGGTACAAGCACTAAATTAAAATAAATTGTTCTCTTATTTACTAGCCCTATCTAGTTGGTCCACAGCTTCTGTGGTGGTCATTCAAGACAGGTTTTCATTGTGTCTTCATCTATGTCAGCTATCTGAGTCTGAGTGTCATCTACTGAGATGACACTATTCTTATATCCATGAACTGTCACAGGAGTGCGTTCTGGAGTGAAAATTTCAATATAGCTACGTTATAGAAGGTAAAAGCTAAACAAGAGAATGCAAATGACCAATTCTGAATAGTTATGACATACTAATGATCCATTAGCTGTCCATTACCGTAACAAACACATTAAAAAATAGTTTCCTTCACTCAGTTAAAAACAATGTGAAACCTATCCTGACTATAACTGATACCTTGTATCCTCTATGGTATGGAGGATATTCTGTGCACTTTCTTTGTTGATATGTTTCTGATTCAGAGAAGACAAACAAAGGTGCTCAGTAAAAATTGGTTTGTGACTGACAATTTAGAGCCGTTGTCCAAACCCAACAGAACACTTCTCTAGTTACTTCAGAGGAAATACTAAGGCCCTAAACTGACAGTGAATTGTTTAATTAAAGGGCCTATGGCAGACCAATCTGATATGGTCCTACTTAAGCACGTTGTCTATTATGATCACTTGCTCTTTTGAGTTACCTGTTCCACCGAGGAATTGGCAAGCCATTTCTGAGGAGGGGTGGAGAGAGGGAGGGAAAGAAGGAGATGGCACGCATATATAAAATAAGCTTAACTGCATGAATATTCTGAGCCTGGGTTGATCAGAAACCCACCAGGGACGACTGGAACTGCACTTCATTATCTTAACTCACTGCTAAAATATAACGGTGCAAGTTTTGATTTGTCACTGTGTGTGGATCAAGAAGTTCACAGGAAGAGAAAATCTGCAACTACCTCTAGACTGCTGTGAACAGTGAGAATGAAAAGAAATTACTCAGGTGATCCAAAGGGAAATAGTTAATCTGTAATTAGAAATGGAAAACATAGTAAAAGTCAGAAAGGCTGGCAGATGGAGGTCAGGTAAAAGACTCTTCCATGTCCTGGAGAAAGAGCAAGAATCCTATTGCTTAAACTGCTCAGATTTAGTCTAAAATCTGCAGGCGTGCATGAGAAGAGAAATACAGATGAAGCAAATGACAGTTTTTATCTCCTATCTATTCATAGTTGAACATTAACATTTTTGGTGACCCTTTGCTTTCTATTATCTAAACTGAAATAAGTTATACTCTCAATTGTTTTTACTGTCTTCATTTGTTCAGAATTTTTTAATGCCATAAATTATTTATGTAGTATAAAAGATAAAATTTCTGAGGCAAATGCTACGCAAGACCCAAGAAAAGTGACCTTCCTTGCCAAGAGAGGGTATGTTGGAATCATAGTTACTAGTGAAAGATAGGGAATGCCAGCTTACAATAAAAAGGAATGGTATTATTTTCAAAGAGATGGGGATGACCTGAACCCCAGTTTCAGTTTCTTGAGATCCCTCCTTTTTAAATGCCTTGATTCTCACCTGTACCTTAACGAGTTCAACACACTGTTGAAAAATACCATATGTGGTTTTCCACAAGAAACAGAATGGTATGTAAGCACAAAAAAAATCATGTATTTTATCCATAACATGTTAATTGCAGACAAAAAACAAAAGTATCAGTAATACCGAGTAAAACTAAACTATGAAAGCAGGAATGGAAGGGCAGAACATACTCTAGGAATGCTAGGGAAACAATGGCAAGGTATAGCAGAAGTCTGGATAAGAGAGATCCCAAATGACTGGCTTTAAAAGCTTGGGAAAATAGCAGAACTGGTGATGAACATGAATAAAAACATGGTTGTCAGCCCCTGCAACAGGGCAATCACTTTAGTTGTAATAATTTAGTCAGAATTTAAAAAGCAGAAAGGGGAAATCTGAGTGGGAAGGCCAGGAATGTGGTAGTGTGCTACTATCAGTGCGTGAGACCAGGTGGATGCCAATATAAGGTGGAAGGAAAAAAAAAAAAAAACTGAGGATTTAGAATAGATCCCATGAAATCAGTAGAGAAATGGAGAAGACCACTCATCAGCAGGTACACCAGGAGTCCTTAGCTAAGCAGGAAGGGAATAAAAGGCATAAAATCTCAAAAGAAACAAGAGGGTCTCCAGAACCTGTGCTTCAGTCCAGGCTGTTTGAGTCTTAATGAGTTTATTGATGTTACTATTATATGCTTTTTCAAATATTTGAGATAAAGAGGAAAGAACGCTTCCTTTCTGTAGCAGCTTTGTGATAAGAGTCAGAATTGTAGGCATAATCACGAGTTTTTCACTGAATTTCAGTCTTGGTGTTTTCTACGGGGATTGTTGCAAAACAAGTATCCAGTAGAAGAGAATTACTAGTAAGATGCACAAACTCTAGGAAACATTAGCCTTATCTGAAAACAAGCAAAGAGAGCATATCAGACACCAAAGCATCCTGCTGTGTTAGCATCCTTGAGAGCTACAAGTCACCTTTCAGCTCTCATTCTCATTCACATCTGTGAAGTAGCGAAATACTTTTTAGTCATCATTAATTGAGTTCTTGTTCCTTTCAGATTATTCGTGGAAAACCAAAGCTGCTCGTGCATTACCAGGTCCTACTTACAATTCAGCAGCAAAAAACATGAATATTTTAACCCGCGCACCAAATATTCAGCCAGTACATGGAAGAACAGACTGGGTGGCCAAATATGGAGGACACAGATAGAAAATGCTATCCTGTGCAGGTATTATGTGAGCTGCGTTCAGTTCTCCGGCACTGGAAACCTGAAATGCCTATTTGCTCTAACTTTTCCTAAGACTATGCAATAGTAAAGAAGGAAAAAAAGACCTTGTGTTCTGTTACCTGCAGAAGAAAAATAACTCACATAATATTATTTCAAATACCGGCTATAAAGTAGGATGTCATAAAGTATTGTGTAACATCTTGCCAAATTTACTGAGTATTTAAAACTAATGAGAAGTAGATTTCACCTGACATTTTTCTATAGATCCACCTCCTATCAGCATACTCTTACAAACTTACAAACAACTGTTACAGTTGTTTGCCCTATGCAAAGTCCACCATTGACATACACTGCCTTCATGCACACAAGCAGCTAGAAGCTGGGCTAAAGCAGAGCGGCACCAGGCTTTCAAGTGAAATGCTGGTTCCTTACTACGAAGATGAGAGTGAAAGCACAGGTTGGGCTTTGTGAAGAACACCACGGTGTCATTCAAGGACTTCAGAACTCACTCATACCTAAGAGTTACTCAGGGTCTGTAACATGCCAATGTTCATAACAGCAATGAGAACTCCTTGTAGTTGGACACAAGTAATCCACTGACAAATACTGCACAAGGAAGGTCTATAAACTTGGCCCAAAGTGATACAGCAATATTGGAAAATAGCTAAACAAGTACTGAATGCTACACTTACCTTGTTGAGCTGTAGTGAAGCTTAAAATTAGACTGTGCTGTTATAATTAACTTATGACCATTTTCAGTTGAAGATCTGTGGAGATTTACATCTCCCCTGTCAAAGGTGTGTCACAGCGATGTTTTAAAAAGCCTGAATCACTGCAGTCTTGTCAGTTGTTTTAATGGTGAATTAGCCAAAAAGGCATAAGTGATCAGTAAACTCCTGTTCTTACACATCTTACTGGGTGATGAAAGTAAACTACAGAGTTCCCTGTATTTTAAAGAAGTTGAATAAACTATGTGAGGGAGGAAATCAGGCTGTTCTTCAAAGAGGTTACTTTCTGTTTTAGATCTTAAAGGCCAATTTAAGTCCCTGAAAACACATGCAAACTTTAATAATGCAATACCTCAATGTTTACATGCTCATGCCATACCTTCCCTGGCTTCTGTGCTAAGTTTTACAGTAACATCCTGCAAAGAACCTTGCAATGTACAATAAATCTTTTTTAAAACGTTGATCTAGGCTACTTCTGTTAACAGCTGCAATTAGAAGAGATGCTTTGGACTTAGTAGTCATATTAAACCTGCCATTTTCAAGTACAAAACAAGTATGTTCTTTAAAGATGTAAAGCTGTTAATGATTCCTTTAGGCATTATAAAAAGAGAAGTATTTGCATGCTTTTTATAACTGCATATAAAAATTTCAATTCCTGTTGTTGACCTAATGTGCCATAACATATTGGTTACGTAACTTACTGGAAGTCAATTTAATCTGAAGCAGTTGTACCAAAAAGTCGAGTGGTTTGTTATGAAATTGCACCTAAAGAAAATGCTACTTTAATACTGGAAGAGATCTACAGGGATAGGGATATCTGCTTAGTAACATACTAGAAACTTTAAAACCAGACCAATGGCAATTGAATTAAGTATTTGTTATTCCCTTACTACTAATAGATCTCCATATGCTATTTAAATGTATCTTAATTTATCTGTAGAATATATCTGTAACTAACAACGAAGGTCAACCTTAGACTTTCTTAAACAGTTCTGGTTCATAAATGCATTGGTTTTATGATTAAAAAACAAGATAAATGAATCGCTCATCTCTAGTACAAGCTGCAGTGACTTAGTTACAATCACAGTCTGGGTAAGCAATTAACTAATAATGTGTCCATAGCTCACTAATTCACCTAGAGCAGAAAAATGAATAGGTACTACTTGTTGCAATAAATAGGGGTAGAAGAAGCATACTGTCCTTACCATATGCTAATGGGCATTGAAACTATTCTGACATAACCATAACAGTCTCGTCTGTAGTCAAAGCATGACAAGTGTTAAGAAACTCTTCTTGCAAACAGCAAGACAAAACAGTAGTAAGAGACTAATAAGGCTTTATACAGTCACATCAACTGATTAATTGATACACACTGGCAGTGCAGAAGTGCCATCTAATGCTTAAGTTTAGTATATACTGATAAAGTTCCAAGTCTCAAACTTTTCTCTCCTCCCTTTGTTTGGATTACTGTTTCTCCCAAATGTGAAAAGTGGAAACAGAGTTCCAGCAGCAGTTCTCAATTTAAGCTACTACTTTCCAAAGCTCATGAAACAGCAGCAAGGCCTAACACTTTGGTCTATGAGTTTAAAAGCTCACCAGTCTAATTCCCTGCTTTCCATTGCCTTTATTCCATTAAAGGACAACTGCAGGCCAAACTTGCAAGTTATCTGATTTGAGACCAGTATTACACAATTAGAAAACTTCTGGATCTTGGCTGTCCTCAATTTATTGCAAGAGACTCACGTATATTTGCTTCCTCCTTCCACTGAAGACAATTGGTTCAAAAGCAGTATGAAGAGGCAAATAATACATATGCTAGTTTAAAGAAATGCGTCTTAAATGCTAATGCGTGGCTTACTAACCTTCTCAAGCTAGAGCAGATGCATTCAGACACCTGAGCACCAATGCTGGGTCAACAGCCTGGAATTAGGCACTTAAAAGGATGATTTATAAACAAACCATCTGCTGTCCTGCATGTCCTGTCCCCCACCAGGTTTCTATATAGGGAGGCAAAAAGCAAAAGTAAATACAGATGCACACGCAAAGATGAATTCTGCAGGTTGATGAATAAGGGCTCTACGAAGGTGCTGTCGAGGCCGTAAGTACAGCTTCCCCCTAAGATCTCGCTGCCTGTGCTCAAGGCCAGCTGTAACTCAAGTTGTGTGGCCTGGGACCAGGCTGCTGGCAACTTCGCTCTGTAGCTGCAGCGATGCCAGGACCCGTGCCCTTGGTCCTTGCTGGAGCTGTGCTGCAGCTATGCCCATGCCCGTCCATGTCCCTGCTGACTGGAACCCAACCTGCTGACTTCCTGGCTTGCCCAACCCTGCCTCATCACTGCGACTTGCCTGACAAATCCACACTTTTGGCAGACCCCAGATACTGCCACTGGACTTGATCCTGGCTCAGGTAGTGTGGCACCGTGCCGTTCTCTGTGACCTCAGTGAGGTCACTGCCCTGCCTGTTTTGCTGAAACTCTCGACTCCCAGCTCACCTTCTCCTATGGGGAGAGCCTTCCCACGTCTGCTGCACCCTGACATGTCCAGAGCCTAAAACTACCTAACAAGGAAGGAAGGAAAAAGGGAAGAAAAAAAAAGAAAATCACAAGATGTCACCCTTCTGCTCCGTTATTTAGAGAACTCTGAGCAAATGAGCCTCCAGAGCCTCCCTGATCTAACAGATCAACCCCACTGCTTCCATTTCTCACAGTAACAGCCACCAAAGAAGAGAGGTTAAGGAAATCGAAGTTCAGATCCTGTGCAGAAAGGGACATAAGGTAAATAACACCAGAAAAGGGATACATTACCATCCATGTGTAGCTTCCAGGATTATTTCTGCATGGCAAGTTTATATTTAGAATGATTTCAGGCAACAGAGTACTTATGAGGGAATCATCTGAGCCCTTTAGTCTTTAAATAAACTTTCAAAGAGAGTTTTTCAAATCTGAAATAGATTATTTTTCTCAGGAAAAAAAAAAAAAGATTTTAATGTAATACTTGTCTGAATATATAGACTGTATGCTTTTTTTCCTCTGGTTTCCCCCCCCCCCTCAGTTCAGGTAATTTTATAAGTCCCCTTATTCACGGAATGGAGCAGGGATAATTTATACAATTCATGTTCACAAATATATCCAGACACCCTACAGGAGAGGCACCAAATTGTACCAATCCAGATGAATGATTAAAGAAAAAAATAGTTGCATAGAATGCAGGTTTGTAATAATAATTTATTGGTTTATTTAGAATAACATTTTAATTCTCATGAAATGCAAGTGCTATGACTACAATTCAGCATTATCTAATGAAGTGCGTATTTTATTTCTCTTGTGAATAATAGTCTGTAAAAGTGAACTGAAGGCATTTAGTAGGGCACTTTTCCTCATAATAATTGTAAGTGCATTTTCATTGCATTACAATAGAAACTTGATACCGGCTCCATGATTGTGTTTTGCGGGCCAAGGTTCTAACACAGTGCTAACTGAACAAAGTCCCTGATTGACAAACGTGATGACCAGATAAGCTGGCAGGAAAGTGGGAGGGGAAAGGTGACAGAATAAGCACATTTGTTATAGGAAATACTAGCGACAAATTGGCAACTTGTCTCCCATTGTTTCGGAGGTATGAAGGATTTCAGAATGACAAGTCCAGATGTATATTTAAGCTTCACTCCTGCAACTGTCAGCATGCAAGTGGCAAGAGTCCTTTGCCTAGCGTAAGCCACAGGACCAGAAGCTGAACTAATACTACACTCATTTTCTTCCTTCACAATGCAGACATTGAGACAAATGCCAGTTTGGAAGACATAACAAGGGCTCTCAATTTCTGTCCTTTAAAGACAGACCCACATGCGTTAGGATATGAAAAACATAGTGCACAGACAGCAGCGTCTTTTCCATTTTTGTCTAGTACATTCAGGCAGTTGCATTTTCAGGCTTCTTAATCATCTGCATCAAGTCACTTGAAGATAGACTTATGGCTTTAGAGGTTTCTCCATGAGCTGCAATCCAAGCCGTCCAACCATCAGTAAACTGTTGAACAGAACGTTTAAAAAAAAAAAAAAAATCAAGGCCAATTAGGGCAAAAATCTCAAAGAACAACACAAAAGAGAACATTTATATGATTTCATTTAGCTGAACTCCAACATAAGATTTCATTTTTCGCAGAACTTACCATGTAACATTTTTAAAACAATATGATCCATGTATAAGTTAAGTAAAATGCTTATTCAAAATATGGACAAGAACAGAAGACAGGTGACTACCTGGCACCAGCAATCAGCCCAGGCATTGCTTTTCTGGAGTTGTAAAATCGCATTCCCATAACAGCAGACAAGGTTCCAGACGCCACTGATAAAAAAGAAGCCCAGTCAGGACTATTTCAGGGAAGCAGGTCTGAAGTACCAGCACAGCACTACAGCACTGTTAAGACTCTTAGCAGTGCTAAGCATACAAGCACATACATACAGACAGGAATGCCCACCTCCTCCCCACAAAAGCAAACACTGTACTCATTTTTGCCAAACAGCCGAGCAGTTGTAAGCTTTACAGCAGCTTTGGTAAGTATACTCCACTGCTCATTAGAAATGAGCAGTTCTAATGAGTTAAGACTACTGCCTAATCACCTACAACCTCCAATCCTCTGTGCAAATCACTAGCTCTCCCTCAATTTTTCCTTATTTGCACACAAAGAATGATTATTTCCTTGAATACAGATAGCCTCAGAACTGCCAGAAAGCTGGGATGGTGGCAAAGATCAAACATTATTATATTTCCCATTTCTAAGTGACCTTCTGAACTGAAAGATGGAACTAAATTAATATTGAATTTTGACATTAGATTTGAACAACACATTCCTACGTACACTCATGTGAAAGAAGTTAGCTCTGAACAAGTTAAGTGTCAACAGTAAATTTGCCTACAGTGTATTTCATTTTTTAATGGCTTAATAACTATGACCTTAGAAATAAAACAACCCCACTTGAAATATGAATTAGCAAATAAAAAGCAATCCAAGGGATCAAACTGAAAGAGCATCTAACATTTTAAAGACAACCCCAAATTATTTAATTGTTAAGTCTAGAAGAAATCCCACCAATATTCACATAAAAGTTACAGGGCTGTCATTTCTGTGAAGAAGAAGGGCAGGTGGAGGTGAAGCTTCTCCAAAACTTCAAGTTTGTTTCCATCAGATGGGGTAAAAGATATTCTAAAGATATGGTTCTCTAAAAATAAGGTTCTTTCCTCAGATTTTTAGCTTTGATGTAGTGTGACCAATGTAAAGCTCAGCTGGAGCCACAACTGCAAATCACAGGAGGGCTGAGGAGAATGAATGAGGCATTGTACTGGCCTGGGACACAACACTGCCTTCAAGAGGTCCACTTGTCTACATGTACCAAACCAGGATGTGCAGAAGCTGCTTATCCTTCTGTCACTACGCTGTCTAAAAACTAGCGCAGGAGATGCACAGCCACTCCTACGACATACCAGGCTGGAAAAGAAAGTGCACAAATACAAGCTTTGCTTCCTATTGAGCTGTTTTACATTTCACCCAAAGGGTTTGCGGTCAGCTAAGCCCACAACTTCTTGTCCCATCTATTGGGAGCAAGGAGAATAGATCATTCCCTCCTTTCTTTTGGATACTTCAGACTTTCTTCCATAGTGTATGATACATTAAAGCATGCACCGTTCTTCTGAGTTGCCTCTGCAACCCCTATTCCATAAAGCCACATACTGCTGTGTCACAGTGCTCACTATTGCAAAAATATTTACTCCGTGACCATAAACTAAAATGCTCCTTCACAACCAAACACTTTTCACATGCGTTCCATGTACCTACGTTAGTTTAACATGGCATCTAGTCTGGCAGTGGAGATAAGTATTTCTCATCAAGTCTGGCTTCCAGACAGACGCTGAGGTTTTAGAACCTACAAGTGTTACACAAACACTTCCTGGCTATGAGCAGGAGGCCCTGCCACCATTTACAACATTTGTATAAATAAAAGGGCATGATTTGGCTGGAATGTGCTAGGAAAATTGTTACTGTTCACACTGCTACCAGAAATGTTTAATATTTAAGTGCCAAGCACACTTACCAAGAGAAAGCCACACATTCTTTGGGTCTTTGGACTGCTGGTAAGCACCTAATCCTGCTAAACCACCGAAGAGAAGACCAGCTGCTAGAGAAGGGACACTACCTTGAATAAATGAAAGATAAAGCATTTAATGAAAGAACATATATAAAGCTAGTCCAAAAAACAAACAAAAGCACTTGCAAGTTCATGCTCATTACTAAAAAAAAAAAATCACAAAAACAATCTAAACCACAAAACATAGTTTTTTTATTAACAAGATACTTTGCAGACCTCATTCAAGAACCATTTTCATGTAACAAAGATTTAGGATAATTTGCAGGAAGTGATTGCTTCAGTGAATCAAAATCATGTAACAGGAAGTGATTCCTGCAATGAATCAAGATCACGTAATTGAACTTCTTGTAAATGCAGGGTGAACTCTGAGCTTCCCAATTAGCTTACATTCAAAGTGCAGTCACCTAGCCAAGCCTTTAAAGGACAGAATTTGAGCTCATGAGGTCAGACACCTGAGCAAGTCTTCCAGAAGTGCTTAGACATCTGCAGTAAAGACGGCCAGACTAAAACTAGGCAGAGCGGATTACTGCAGGAGAACAGGACCAGGGTAAGGTGAAAGCGATAGAGGGAACCCACCACCACATCTGTTTCAATGCGAGCTGAATGCTTCTATGAACAGGGTTACACCGGCATCAGGGCTCGGTAGTTTTGAACGGTATATTTATCTTCCCCCGTTCTAGGGCATTTTAAAAAGGAACAGAAACAGCTTCCCCCTTGCAGCTCGAGCATGAATATCACTACAAAGTTACTGAAATAACGGTTTATCCGTGACTAGAAAAATTAGTTTTCCCAACAAAGAAAAGTAAAAAAAACGGTTCAAAAAAACTGAATAACCGGGAGAAAAGCCAGGGAGTGCCCAAGCCGATGTTTTTCCCCGCAAACCGCGGCCACAATCCCACATTCCCGGTCACGCTTCCGCACCCGCGCCTCCTTCGCCAGCGCCCACGGCGGCGGCGGCGGCTCCCCGCGGGGTGCCACCCGCGCCCGGCCCCGGGCCCTACCTGCCCTGGCGTAGCCGATGATGCCTCCGGAGGCCACCAGCGCCGCGTACCCGAAGCCGA
>VXAA01006838.1:2437-27503 GCA_013399115.1 Anseranas semipalmata | reverse complement strand
GCAGCACCCTGCACGCCCGCTCCAGCGCCCTGCCCTCGGCGGAGCCTGGCCACCTGCCGTGCCCCAGCAGCACGGTGGCAACCAGCAGCACTGTGGCCGCCAGCAGTGCCACCGCCCGCCGCTGCCACATGGCCGCCTGCCTACACGGCACCGCCCCACACGGCCCCAGGGCTGGTGCTTGTGGGGCCAAACCGCTTCCAACCGGCCAGCGCTGGGCCGGGGGGCGGTGCCGGTAATGCCCTTATGGGCTCCCTGGTGCAGGGATGGGGATCCGTCCGTCTTANATGCAAGTTTATAACGCACACGTGTAAGGTGCTGTCAGGTCAAAGTGATAACGATGCTGCTTGTTTTTTTTTTTTTTTTTTTTTTTTTTTTTTTTTTTTTTTTTTTCAGCCTCTGTCATTTTACAGAACTGCCCTAGGGAAAAATCCAAGCCTTAAGGTGCCACCGCCAGGAGGACTGAGGGAGACCAAGGGCAGGACAGAAGTGGTCACCTCTGAATGGAAATGGCCACCTCCGAATGGAAATGGCCGCCAGGCTCTTGAGGCAACACTGGAGCTGGTTGATCTCTACAGGGCTGCTCAGGACATGCCCACTTTGCCGGTACCCTGTTGGTCACGGATCTGCTGACTTCCACCCCAGCTGCCCAGGCAGGCTGCTGGCTGCAGGGTTTGTCGTTCAACACGTGTAACACAGCTTTCAGTGCAGTCGGATGAGTTTGCTTGTAGATAAAAGCAGGGAACAGGTTCAGGAGGCCTAACTGTGCCCCCCTGATGAAAAGAAGGTGTGTAGGCAGCTCAGCGTCTCCTGGGAATGCTACATTCAAGAAGAGGCTCCTTTTTTACAGCTGGACTGAAGTTTGCTTGTAACCAAGCAACCATGCATGAATTTTGGCAGATACTACCTGATGGTAGAATTCAAAAAAAAAATTGCTTCCTTAAGTTGCTGTCATCTGTTTCTGCTCTTCAAGGAGTTGGGCTGTTTGAAGCCCATTACACCAATGTGTGATAGATGTGAAGGTGCTGGAGAATCAAGCAAAGGAGTGCAAGTCAATTTATTAGCTGTGGCTTTTCAGAAAGCCTTCCTGAAGGCATATCCTTCCTCATCCTGTCATCACTAGGTAGTGTTTTAATGCAAAGCAAACAACTGTTTGTGAAGCAAAGTTTGGCTTCAATAGGAGCAAAATTGATCAAATTGAAAGCTGTACTTAAATTCCAATGACTGCAGATTGCATAAAGACTACACCATATTTTAATTCATATATTTTCAGATGAACTATGATATCTGAATGGTGGATAGAGGACAAGAGTAGTTTTTCTGGAAATTCTACCATAAAGCAGATGTCTTTGTGATTGCTGCCACTGTGTTGCAACACCTTCCCTTAAGTAGGTTTTGCAAAAGAGAAAGGTTTTGATTAAGAAATTGCAACAGTTTTGCCGGCATAAGACTCAATAACAGTCACAGAAAAATCCCTGTTGTTTTTTTATGTGCTACTCCTACAAGAAATTCTTGCTCAGTCAGGAAGTCTCATTAAAATAACATGGAATATAAAAAGACGAGTATTAGTTGTATGAGTAATGCTGCAACATAGGTACAAAATACTTCCTTCTAGAACATTGGTCATTCAACTAGCATCGCTGCCTGGAATCATACTAAAAAGCTTCTGCCTCTCTGTCTGTCATTTGAAAGGTGGGCACTAACCGAAGAAAAAGCAACAATTTTGGCAGGCAAAAGCCAACCCACAATGATATATGTTAGTATGATGCATGCATTGCTAAGAAGGTCATTCCAAGAGTCTGTCTAGAAATGACAGGGGAATGGAGAGGTACCAAAGTAGTTTTGAATTGTTAAGTTGCTGTAGCAACAAGCTTAGTGCAGCCTAAATTGTTGGGGAGCAGGGGGAGACAGGACAGGTGTGTTTGTTAAAATTTCACTGCAGTTTATCTGAAGCAGTAGTTGCAGAGCCAAATGAGAGCTGCTAGCTCTCAAGGAACATGTCGTTCACATTCCTTGGTTGTGGGTGTGAGACAAGAATAATACAAGAAAAGTCTGGGTATCGCTGCTAGCACATTAATCACGTTAGCCAATTCCTAATTTTTAGATTTTTATATGGCCCTTTGCTTGTACAAAGAGAACTGTCTGCCTTGAGAGTGCACTTAGCTTAACTCACAACATTACCTGTCACATGCCTGCCATTACCCGAGGCATACTGTATGCCAACTGCCCTTCTTATTTTTCTGTCTACTGTTCAGCTCCTAACTGAGGACTTGCCGTCAGGATGGTACAGATATACTTATGAAGTTTGGGGGTGGTTTAAGACACCACTTGCTAACAAAACTATCCATCGTTTTCATTCTTTCTCAATCATTGATGAAACAAATGAATAATTTAGCAACCTTTTTATACTGTTCAGAGAAAGTCAAGATGAGACTGATGCTTTCCGCTTAGCCAGACACAATATGCAATTGTGTCAAAAACACAGTTATGGTAGGCACACAGCTGGATGTATACTTGGAAAAGTGAGCACAAAGTAGAATGCAAACTCATCTTCCATGTCTTGCCAGTTTCTGTGTCAGATTAGCAGCAACAGGAGAAAGGACCTCACTCAAAGATAGCAGGTTGGGGTTGCTGATGTCCCCAGGTGTCTGCACTCGAAGGGAAGCTGCCTGGAGGTTCTGTGATCTGCCCGTTCAGATCAAGGAGTGGTCTGGGTGCGCAGGACAGGACACTATGGGCCACCCCCTCTGGTAATCAACTACCTTGTGTTCACTAACACAAAAGTTGGTCTTATTTTGCAGCAGGCAGTGATGTCACGCCGTGTACCCAGTGTTCCTCTCAGGCTGGCACATGAGCAGTAGTGATGTGGTGCTCCAACCTGTTTTTCTTCCCCTCTGGGACACACAACCCACGGCCGCAGGCTTCTTGCAGAAACCAGGAATAAAAGCAATTCTGCCCTGGCACTTCCCTGCAAACCCCCAGCTCCCCCTACACCAGGTGATCATCACCTCCGTGGACGGATGCACATGACCGAGGGAGGTCCCAGTAGCGGGACCTCCAAGCAGCCATCAGCCTGCCTGTTTCAAGAAAGGAGCTAGGAGCAAAGGCTTCCACATCACGCACTTTTCTTTCAGGAGCAACTGATCTTTAACTTCATGTGCTTTGCATGTACGTATTCCCATCTAAAGCTTAAGAGAAGTGAAAGAGCAGAGTTGTGCTGTGTGTAAGGGGGCACACTGAGTCCCATACCATGCACACAGATGGCATTGTAGAAGTAGCTTGAGCCAGGCTAATGGCTCACTATCACTGAAAGAGGAAGGTCTAGCTTCTCTTCCTCTTCTCCTTCCTATTTCCCTCTCCTTCTTACCCACGCCTGTGTGTTTCCCCCTGCTTTTCTTTGCGCTGACTTCAGTGCTGGCTGGATTCTTTGCTGAGTCAATTCAACTCACCCACTCAGAAAGAAAGTACATTGCCTTTCTTCAGGGCTAATGAATTGAACTAGCAACACTCCTGGCACGGAAGGGAGAAGGAAAGGATGAGCAGGAGGCAGGAGGAAATTTCTTCTTTTGGTGGCAATGAGCTTTTAGAGCTCAGCCACCTTATGCACCCTCGCCCTTAGTAAAGAAATGGCACTGGTGCAGAAGGGACAATGCCACCAGGCTCTGTTGTTCTGCACCATATAGCATGAAAGTAGAACAGGATTCATCATGGCTGAACTGAAGGATTCAGCAGCATTAAATGTGCATGTACACCTCTCTTTTGGCAACCGGGATCTGCCTTCTGCTCTGCATGAGCAGAGAGGGGGAAAGTGGCCCAGTGGCTATGCAGCTGGTCTGGGATGTGGCCAGCATTGGTCCAGTAACCTACACTGTAGTGTTGCATGCTTCTTGTGCAACCTTTGGGAAGTGATCTAGTCACTTTAGGCCTAAATATGTTGCAAATACTTTCCCTTAATTTCTCCATGCTTCTCTTCCCTATCTGAAAAATTACTTCCAAGAGTTTTCTGTCACACAGGAGTGTGGGTAATAAGCATGCTGTTTTAAGATATGGGGACCAAACGGTCTTTTGTATTATTTATCTGAATGAGATTATCATGGCTGTGTGAAACTACAAATACCTGTTTTGTTTAGTTCTTTCATGATACATTGTGAATCCAAACTGGTCCATAGATAATCTCTCTTCCTGCCTGAAGGCCTCCAACTATTTGTTCTAATAGCTGGACCACTGCCTGATGCTATTACCTTCAAGCATCACATCAAGCATTGGATCCAACTCACATATGCTCAGAAGAGAGTCTGACACCCTGTGCTACACTTAGGAGCTTGGATTCAAAATCCTGGATGACAGCAGCCTGTGAGTACATTTGTCAAAGCTACATTGCCACTTTTGTCACCCTAGTGATGGCAGGGAAAACATGGAAGAGGAAGGAAGCATTTCTGGTGTGGAAATGTTTCATCTTTTTCAGATTCCTCTTTCAGATGCAAGGAGAACAAGCACAAAAAATGTTACACCAACATGCAACAATGGAAAGTGGACAGTGACAATCATGGAAATAAACAATTAAATATGCAGCCTAGGTAGACTACACAGTGCAGCACAACAAATGGTGTCCACCTGAAGCTTCCCAATTCTGGAGAATGTATCTGGTCCCAAGCTTATTGCTTCTGAGACATTGGACTATAATAAAATCCAAGCAACCAGCTTCCTTGTAAAACCAGCTAACTACAAACTAATACGTTATGGTTATACCATAAATATCCAGAGCAGTAATCATTTGTGCATCTTTTGCAAGCGAGTGGTAAAATACAGTTATCAGAAGATCAAGACCTCTTCCCAGAATTATATGATAATTTGAAAGCAGACGGACTTTGCAAAATGCACCCCTAGTCTGCTTCTTAGGTTAAAGCAGACATGCTCTGACTCTTTGTCACTGCACCTTGTTTTTGTCCGGTACAAGTTAGAGAGAGGATGGAAAGGAAAGAGACGGGAGAATAAACTTATCCTTGCTTCCATTGTTCATATCTCTGCTTTGGGCTGCTATGAAACTCTAGGAAGCTGGGAGCAGTAAAATCCTACCTAGTGTTTCTAAAACCAGTCTGCATGGGGGAGAAGTCCTGTGCACTTTCCAACCCTTCCTCAGGCAAGGTAAAACTAATTATATATACATAAGGTAAAGATGAAAGTACTGGCTCTAATTCTGTTTCTCTGAACAAATCCTTGAGCCTGTACAATGGGATTTAGGCAGCACCTATGAGTACAAATGTTTTGCAGCTGTTATGGGAGAGCTGGTATGGTTGTGTCCACAGGAGGACACGTGAAGACTAGAAGCAGATTATAGGCTGAACTCATGCACACACGTGTGCATCTTCAGAAAACAAAAAAGAAGGTATACTCACCTGGGATCCTGTTGAGCGTCACCCAGAAGTGCTCGTCAGGGCTGTAGGTGTCCTCGGACCACGCCAGCAAGTCGATGGCACGCCGGTCCCGCAGCACAAACTCCACGAAGGGCCGGGTGACCGCAATGTACGCGGAGCCAAAGTAGAGGGTGAGGTTGTGTGGCGGAGGAGCCTTGCGCACAAACGTCGGCAGCATGAAAGAAAAGAAAGAATATAATTGCTCCCGGTGCACATACTTGGTGCGCGCGGTGACGTGGGGCGGCGGCAGCACCCCGGGGGTGATGTTCTTCCCCCTGAAGCCCTTCAGCTGCCGGACGATCTCCCGGTTGGTCTTCAAGGGGAAGTCCTGCCCGCAGGCATTGAGCAGATACCGCCAGGGCACGGCCGAGGCCAGCAGGTCCCGCATGCAGTGCAGGTCGGCCCGCAGGCGGGACATGCCACCATAGACCACCCGCTCGGTGCGGGAGGCCAGGAAGGCGTTGGGGAAGCAGCCCACCAGGCGCCGCACCGCCCGCTGCAAGGCAGCTGGCGCCTTGCTGTCCACGTGGACGCAGTAGACGTTTTGGGGCATGTAGATCGCCCTGAAGAGCCGCTCAAAGGTCTCGAACTCCTTGTGCAGGGTGATGATGTAGGCAAGGGGGAAGGCGGCCTCCTCGGCCGACAGGGCTCGGGTGATGTAGTGATTCTTCGTGATGTACTCCGTGCAATTGGATTTTCTGAAGGATGTTTTTAAAGCGTTTTCCTTCAGAAAGGGCGCCTTATCTTCAATAAGTGCTTTACAGGCTTCTGCTAAAGTTGAACTCACTGAGAAGTTGAACCTCCTTAGAGATTTTTGTGCATGGAAATTAATGGCATAGAAAACAAGTGGGAGGGAAACGCTGAGAATCAAGACAGCAAAGAAGAAATATCTGAGTGTATTCATTGCTTCTTGGAAAAAAAAAAAAGTCTCACTTGAAATATTGCAAGGAGGTCAGATCAGACATCTCAAACAGCTCGTTTCGCTGGCCACACTTGCTTCCCGATGGAGAACGCACATGTCAGGCTGATGCATAATATGCAGCTGATGTCCTTACTTTTAATATAGTTTTGTAGTCATTGTTTATGTGACAGCAGCATAAGCAGTGAACAACTCGTACAGGAAAACTGCTTCACAGCATCCTAAAGATTAAACAGACACATTGCATAATTACTGGCTTGACAAAGAACAAGCGGCCACCACATACTTCAGTGTCCCTGAATACAGTTCATAGGTTTGCTCTTAATTGCTCCCTTTCCACTTTCCCTGCAGGAATCACACCGCCATGAAACTTCCTATGTGTGCACTGTGACAGAAAAACCTCATATTTACCTCTTGTATAATTATTTTATTTATTTATTTATTTATAGGAACTTTTTTTGACCCATCCAAGTTTATCAGTCATTGCTGCTAGAGAATTATGGAAGGTTTGTTCAGCACACTGTGCTACCATCTAAGGCCACCAACACTCACTTGTAAAAAGAAGAAGTATATTTTTGGCATCTGTGCAGAGTTATATCAGAGCAATATTGCAGCAATATTTTCTTCATTTGTACATTTGAAATCTGCAAAATTGTTTCTGCTAAGTGTCATGGATGAGTTGTGATGAGCTCCTGGCTTAAATTCATCACAAGGAACCAGATTAGGCAAAACCTACTATTTATACTATTTAAGCTAACCTTAGGCTTTTTAACGAGACATTCTTGTCTCTAAAAGCCATGCATGCATTAGGTACAACACCATCCTTATGCAATGAGATTGTGGCATGGCTCTGTCTATTCTGTGGAATACTTGGTAACTCTCTCTCTTCCAACTGTGAGTCTATTAATGTGGATCTGCTGCCATGAGACAGCATGTTTGAGGGATTTAAGCTTTTTCCAACTTTGTGTCATTTTGTTCCAAGATGAAATAAAACTGAGGCAATGTCAGATGATCTGAGATTGCACCAATGAATGCTTTGATCGGGCAATCCAGCATGCTATGAGGCAAAGGTGGAAATACCATCACCTGCCTTCCAACTCATGCAGTCAACCTACCTCAGGCACAGGCAGATTCTTCTTGGTGCCCTCTGGGGCTCTTTCCTCCCATTCTGGCCCAAACACTCCGTTCAAAAAAGATTGAAGACTGCAGGCAGTAGCTTCAGCCCCATCAGGTACGGTCATAAGCTGTAATGAGAGGAGCACTGAAGATGCTTGGTAAGGACTTGTGGCCAGAACATCCCCCAGGAGGGGCACTGATGCAGGACACAGGACAGACCTGGCAGTCAAGCTTACACAGTGATGGCAAGCAGCGGAGTCTTCAAAAACAGCACCTCATCAGGGAGTCAGCAAGGATGGGTAGGAGTAGCCATGGTCATGCTGGGCTTCCAGTGCAGTCATCTTCACCAACACCACTGCCTTCGGTTGGAGGAGGGAGGACTGCTCCGATGGAGCCGAGGGACTGGAGCGGAGGTGTTCAAAGTCCCAGGGAGTAAAGGAGACTTGCCAGACACCGCCAAGAAGTCATCTGGAAAATGCCACCACAGCCCAACCATACAGCTTCTTAAAAGAGGATTCCGAGAGATGAGCAAACACTGAACTTCGACCATTGTCAAAGTCAAGCAAAGAAGCATACAGCAAACACCAATTCACTGGTCCCAGCTCAGTGACCAGTGAATGTTGTCCCAGGGTGCACAGACCTGCCCAGAACACCTCAAACCACTGCTACTTCCTAATTTAATTGTTATGGTGAATTACATCCAGGAGCAAACACTGCTAGACACCTCAGTAACACAAACTGCTGTGATCGCAGGTCATTATAAAGCCAGCAGCCTCTTGCTCCCCTTTGTGCTCCATGGACCACTGAGTTCAGTGTCTCCCCACCTGCTTACTGGGCCAGCTGGCCTCGGCCAACTGCAAGACCATTTCTTGCCCTGCACCATGGTCTTATGTGAGAGCTCCATCCATCTGGAATGAAGAAAATGTGGAAGGAGGAAAACTGGGGGCAGGTGCCAGTTTTCCTGCAGGAGTCAGGATTTCCTTGGGGAAGTCTCAGTTTGGGGCAGAGAGCACAGGTGACTTTTCCAAAGTACCAAAGACTGAGATCCTCCAAGGCATTTGAATGCCATGGAAACTGTCTGCCCAGGTGCTTCTAAAACTCTATTTTTGGCACTGTATAACCTGCTAGATAGCTAGGAAGACTTAAGAACTTTATATACATACATATGTATATATCTCCAAGGAGACTGTTTACTCTTAGCTGTTGAAGTTTGCATTGACACGTGGAAAACAGACTCCACAATCTATAAGATTGTAAAGTAGGTAAGTTTATTCAGCGCTGGGCAGCACGGGGGTAGTCCCACCAAAGTCGTGCGCGCCTAACGCAGCAGTTTGCCTTAGCTATACACGGTTTAGTGTATATGCATGAGATTTCCCAATGTGCCTATACATAAGCATGAGCTATCTCCGTTTCATATTAAAATTAGTTCCCCGAAGTCATCTGCACAAGCTCCTCCCTTCTGCACCTGCACCGTGCCTTCTACTGGTGGTCGTGGAGGGTCGCAAAGATGAAGGCAAGTGACTCTTCCTCATCACCTTTCGGTGATTCCTTCTTATGAGCGTGCTCAGTGTCTTCTGGCTCCCAGCCATCCCGCAGAGCTGGTTTCATCTAGTTCTTCAAGAGGAACTTTCCAATCTTTATCAAGAACATCTCTTAGTTCTTCATGCACAATGGTTTAACACAATGGTTAACAGAAATACTTGGCCTTCAGTAATCCTTAGGTTGGAAAAGTTACTTAATCTTTCTGTCTCCTTTTAACCCCTTGTCTCAGCATTACTAGTGTGATCCATAGCAAACTGATAAACTACATTCAGAAAATGAGAAAGACCTGCTCATCATAGGAGTGGAATGCAAAACTTAGCTTTTCCTTTCTTTTTTTTGTTTTTTTTTTTTCTTGCACAGACATTGCTGCAACACCCTTTCAGCAAACCAGACTAACCACAATCCATTGGTACTACTAGCCTTCAGGGGAAGGAAGGCTGTAGGCTTGGTGCAACCTCTTAATCCTGGTGCCTTGATGCTTCAGCACGCTTATTATTTAAAATTCTGAAAACATACGTGCAAATAATTGCTGTGGAAATCCAAGCTGTCAAAACTGGTTAGTTTTTTTTGTTGTTGTTGTTGCTGGATTTTTTTTCGTTTGGTTTGGTTTGGTTTTAACTAGTTCTACCTTGCAATGATTTATGTGAAATAATATCCATGTCTTGGATTATAGGCAGAAATCACACACACGCATATGCACAAAGAGCAAGGAAATAAAGAAACAGAGTATAAAGCCACATGAGCCACCTTAATGGAAAATCTCTTTCAGAGTTTTTGGTGCAAAGTTCAGACACAAGGAGCAGCCAAATCGAGATGTAAATCTGAACCGTATTATGGCAAACATCAGTGAAAGAGCAGCAGGGTGCCAGGAGACCTCATGATACCTATGGCTTCTCTTGGTATGAGTTGTACTGGACCTCGGCATATTCTGGGTGCAAAAACAGAGTTACTGGACAAAAAGAAAAGATCAAATTTACCATGCTCTTCAACAGAGTCTGTGTAAGAGGGGTCTGTGCTGGTAGAACTAAATCTGTTGCTGAATGAGACTTGCAGTGCAGCTCCTTTTAATTGTTCCCTGGACCTTCATTGTGGCAATTCTCATTTTAGCATTAGAGGAGATTTTGGTACAGCTCCCGCAGTGGAAACACACTCCCCGGTAAGATTAGCAATTGAAATGACTTCCCTGGGGATGAATGGGAACAGACCTTTCCAGTCAGCAAGGATATTATCTTAGGAATATAGTTAGTGTTCGGTAAACTGCTCCTGGCCTTGATCAATATTGGTAATTGGTTTCAGCTAATTTGTTAGCAAATTAAAAAGCAAGATTCATGGGCTTTGCACATCGTGGTTTTAAGTTCCTATTTGGCCTCAGTCACTAGTGACAAACATCACACATTTCACATCTATTTGCAGTTACTTAGCATTTTCTGTTCTGTTGTCGGGACAGATCTATCTGTATCATGACATTCCTTTCCATGACCCTCATACGCAAAGCTGGCAGTTTGAATCGGCATTGTTGGTAAAGTCACAGCAAGGCCACTGCGAGCAAGCAATTTCTCCTCAGTGTGTTTTTTCTGCTTCGGAAGCGCGGGTAGTCACAGTCCTCTGCTTTGTGCCCACGTAAAGGAGCCCCCATCCCTCAGTCCTTGCACCAAGATGAAACTGCCTCGGTCTTGTGCTGCTCTTGGATGCCACACAACATGCACAGTCTCCACAAAACTCTTTGCTTAGAACAGCCCTGGCTGGCAGCGATCTTCTCTATCGTGCATAACATGCCCCACCTGAGCTAGAAGGTATGTATGCACAGTGTTACACAGGAAAGGAGAAAGCAGAGTCTAGCACAGAAGTTAAAGTATCTGCCTGTCTATTTTCTTCTGCCCTCCCTTCTTTCCTGTTCAGAGCAGTCCCTGGTATTCCTGCACTTGCCAGCCAGCAATAAACTGGCTGTTCAAAGAGACGAGAACACAAACCTACCTGAAAAAGGAGCTCCCAGGCAGGCACACAGGCTGACACCGGACAGTCGCATCCCAGTAGTGCTCGCAGCAAGTGGGAGGAGAGATAAAGTGACACATCGAGGAAAATGCTCGCTCAGCTCACATGGTTCAGTAGAATCATCAGGTAATCTAACCATACGCTGTCAGTGAGCACATCTGTCTGCACAAACAGCGAAGGCTGGACAGTACACCGTCTCATCTGAAGCTCTCAGGCTTCAAACACAGAGCCTCTCACATCGCGGGAACTTCACTTTTTGTCTGAATTCACAGCAGACTTCAATATAAAGAAGGCAGGAATACGTAAAGCTCTCTAGTCTCTAGCAGAGCACGTTTTACAACTTGAACATGCTACTGCTCCAAAGCAGAGCACTCCTCTGCTCCCTTTTCCAATTAATTTCCAACAGGTACATGTACTTACCTGCATGAAAACAACTCATCAGCTGCTCAGGAGCAACAGCGCAGCATTCCCTTCCTTGCTCATTGTGGAAAACTAGCAGGCTTGCTGTGTTGAAAATGGAGTGACTGCACAGTCGGCAGAGAATTGCTGAGTCCAGGGTCAAGCAGGAATGTGGGCTAAGCAACATGCTTGTCCTGCACCGAGCTTGAGCAAGGGCGGGAGTCGAGCAACTTGCTTATCTGGCAGAAGCATGAGACGGGTGTGGAAGTCTGTGGTCGAACGCTAGGTGTGTGTGAGGCTGGCACGGATTGCAACTCAGGGACGCCACAGCACGACTTTGTTTCAGAAAAGACTGAAGAGAAACTGTGCAACCCGCCCCTGACCGACAGCACAACAAGCCCTGTTAGAAGCCTATCAGAATGTGACTCGGTCCCACCTCTCCAAGAGTATAATCTGAGCTCCTGCACACCCCTCGCAGGGAGGAGACGCTCCATTTTAGCCGCTGGGCGGATCGATGGGTCTGACGCATTCTTCTTTCCCCATCAATAAGGACGCCTCTTCTGGTAAGAAATTTTGCCTCCGTTATTTTGCAGGTGATCCCTGGGAGCGTTATTAGTATAGCTTAACTCATTTTTGGCTAGTTTTAGGATATTTAGCGCTAATGCAGCAAGCGTGTTTATCATCAGCAATTCCGAACCTGTTATACCTGTCGCCTCAGTAAAACCATCTAGTTTTGACTTTGTGAAACTGTCTCTTGGAGGGGCTCTGTCAGGCAAACATCAAATACGTAGTCTTAACGTGACACTCATTTACCCTCCTGCGCAGAGAAAGCAAGTCGTAATTAAATGTTGTAATAGAGAACAGGCTAGCTGTGATGGAGAAATAGTTTTGTTGTTGTTTTTTTGTTGTTGTTAAATATGAGTGGATTTTATAGGTGATACTGGTATAGTCAGGGTGTGGAGAGACAGCTGTTTTCTTACTGCAGCTTATTGTACATATTAGCACAGTAATGCACAAAGGTACTCATGCAGCTATCATCTGCACTAGACGAGTGTCCAAAGGTAGCCCTAACTGGATTTTGCAAACATTCAGGCACTTGCTAACTTTATGAACATGAACCTCAGCAAGTGAAGCGGGGCAACTGGTGTCAAGTCTGGCCACCATCAGCAGGGCTTTCAGATTTTGTCTTCTGCTGGGCGCTGTCAGTTAAGGATATTGTCAGAAGCCAGTCACAGGTCTGGTTTGACGGGGGAAAATTAATTCCCTGATACGTGGTGTCAAACCTCAGCTGTCTGCACAAACTGGGAAACTGTCCCAGGCTGCAGGTGCCTCGGCAGCTACAGGAGGAACACAACTCCATCTGCAGGCTGCGAGCAACCCGCTCTGCAAAGCGCAGCTACCCACAGCCTTGCCTGCTGTGGCGGGTGTCCGGCTGCATGGATTGCTCTTTGTTCTGGCAATGCGATTTATTGCTAGGTAGGAAACAAGCAGAGAGTCCGTAGGGAGCTGAAAAACATCTATGAGTAATGGCTGAAAAAATATTATGGTTATCTTGTCAAAAAAAAAAAAGAAAGAAAGAAAGAAAGGAAAAGAAAGGAAAAGAAAAGAAAAGAAAAGAAAAGAAAAGAAAAGAAAAGAAAAGAAAAGAAAAGAAAAGAAAAGAAAAGAAAAGAAAAGAAAAGAAGAACAATTCAGACAGTCTAGAAAGTCTTCGAATATGTTAAAAAAAAAAAAACAGAAGCAAAGTCTGATGCAAATATGAAAGGGAGTGGCTGATTCTCCGTGTTCTCTGTGGATAGGGAAAGAACTAATCAGCTTAGATAGCATCAGGAGAGGTGAAGATCAGACATCAGGGAAGCTTTGTAGTGATAAACAGGTAAATGTGGATGGTCTGGAGAGGCTGGAATTTTTCCCCTTGATGGTGTTGAGGAGCAGGTTAGGCATAGCTTTTTCAGCTACTTTGCAGATCATACTGGTCCAGACCTGATGTTTTTCTAGGTCTTTTCCTGCTCTGTTTCTTCTGATTGTCTACATTACAGTATCATCTAGCCTGGCTGTAGCTGGGCTGGGGATCATATTACACGTAGGAACTGTATGAAAGTACTAACAAAATGACTTTGTCATCATTTAGAAATATGTTTGTCATCTTTGCTAATTACCACTACATTGCAATTTTGGTAAGCTTGAGAGAGTCCTGAAGCACTCTGGAAGGAAAAAGCATTTGTATGATACTTTTGTGATTCACCCTCAACATGAAGAAAGATCACTTAAATGATAAATCTGTAGCAGTTTACTTATTGACACGTGTTTCACCTCATATCTTTTCATGTCATAACACAAACCGGTTTGATGCCTGTTCCATCTCTTTGCTTAGTTTTCTTTCAGTGAATTGTCAGGAGCCTCTTTCAGAAGTCCATGGCAGGGCACCTGATGTCCATAGAGAGTCTTTCTGGCTGGCACAGACCTTTTGTTAGGCTGAAGTAGAACCAAGCCAGGACTTGTCTTGAAAAAGTTCCTGCACAAGCCCGCCCTTCTCTGAATCTGTTTCAGAATCAGCAAGTTTGCTGTAGCTGAAGTATGAGCTTTTTGTTTTGGAGGTGTTCCTTGGGTTTCTCTATAGTTCAAATATTCCCACTTTGTGTCTTCTCTGTGCAAGAGACATCCACGGCTGCTAGAGCCCATCAAGCCACTGGCAAATCTATCTGTGGCTGTCAAACTGTGGAGGAATTTGGCCAACATTATGCAGCTGCTGTTTTCTTCCCAGCAGTGGAAATACCACCTTTTGTAGCCCAAAGTGCCTCTTTCTTAAGGCTTGGCCTAAGATCATCGTCTTACGTTGCCACATTTTCCCTTCTGAGGGCTTTACTGTACACCACAGTCTCCTCTTTGTGTAACCAACAATCTGGGAATAGCAAACTGTGTTGGCAATCTGTCTGTCTCACACTGCACAAGCCCCAGACTTGTGCTTAAAATTGCCTCTGTCCTGGGGACAGTCTTTATTTTTTTCCCTGTCCACGCCATGCATGCCAACTAACCAATATCATCCTCTTCAGAACCAGTCCTGCTTCAGGCTTGCTATCAAGTTTTCATACCCATTCCCATGCCTTTTTCCTGATTCTCTGCTAGAGCTGCTGCCTTACCCATAGACGTGTGTACACACACCCAAAACAGCACTCAGCAAAAGCCCCCAACTCCCAGATGCTTCAAATTCCCAAACACCTTTCTGTTTGCTCTTGTTTTGGGTGGAGGCTAGTGCTCATGGTTTGGTCCCTTGTCCTACTGCTTACACAATCATTTTTATGGCCATCTTATGGGAAGGGCAGCGGCTGCAATCATCACTTCCCGTGAGGTCCAAGGCAGACCCTGATGGTATTACTGAAGCTGGGACAATCTAGGCTCCCTGGATTGGGTCACTGGGAGGTTATAAAAAGGCTAGAAAACTACTGGAAACCTCCAGTCTTGCACAACATCGAATTCCTCAGCTACTACAGCCAGCTTCCTCTTGTCTGGTCCCTTCCTACTGAAATACCTCTCCCAGACCAGAATTTTCTTATTGGGTTTCCCATTTATGATACACACCTGGCAGCTGGTATCCCAACATTTTTTTTTTTTTTTTTTTGTCCTGTGATGGGTTATTTCATGGTAGTTTCTTGGATCTTCCTTTTTCAGCGTGCCTGGATCTGCATCCTGTCTTAAAATGTAATTCCACTCTGCAGTCTCAAAATTCTCCAAATGTCTTTGCTTCTTTTGTTCCACCTTGGCTCAGTTTCTCTAGCTTACTCCTTACAGCTTCTTGCCTGTTGCTTGCATCGTGAATGCTCCTTGGCCTGAACCCCTAACCTGTACTTAGGTTAGTTGTTGCCCTACTCCTTTTTATTTGCAAAGAATGTGCAGAAAGGCCTGTTTTCCCTAGACCTACAGCAAGCAGAAGAAAAAGAGATGTTTTACTCCTAAATCTCGGTTAGCTCCATCTCTCCACAGACTGCATTGAAGAAGTGGCTGGGCACGTTGGTAAGAGCGAGGACTGCTCTGGACTACGCAGCAAGCACATCCATCTCGGGAAGGCCCTGGTCTGCAAATGCTTGGAGGCTGGAAAAGCATGAGGAAAAGTGACATATTTGCTTGCCCTGCTCTCTTGCTCTTCCATAGACCTCAGCGTCTGGCACCTGCTGGGGGCACAATACTGGGCTGGGTGTTATGACCTAGGACAGCAGACTGCTGCTTTTCTCACTCTCAGGTCCTTTTCCACGTCCATGCATATACCTCAGGACAGCTGTGCACGCTGCCCTGTCCCAGGCCGTGGCTACCAGTGGATACCAAGGTTTCTGCGAGTCAGGTCTTGCTCAGGACGTTGCATGCAGCATCTCAGACAGTGGCTTCTGCTGTTCCCGCGATGACTAAATGGTGTGGGAGTCGGAGTTGCTGCCAGCGGTTAGCCTGAACAGAACGCAAGGAAGCACATCGGCACCAGGCTCTGAGGTTTCTTGCGTGCCAAGCTTGCCGCTTCCAGCACGAGGCCCTCTCGCTCCCCAGCCAGCTCAGCACTTGTGGCGTGGCTTGGCTTCTCTGTCAGGAAATAGAGGCTGAATCCACGAGCCTGCATGCAGACAGACCCATCTCAAAAATTTCAGCCAGGCCATCTCATAGGGGAAGTAAGACTTGTTCCAGGGGCATTAGCTGTGGGATCTCCAGAGTTATAGCCACATTAATCACGAATTCCCCAAGAAACTGCCCTACCCCATTAAATACACTGGCATATTTTTTAATAAGGTCACCTGCCTTGTGTCAGCTGAGATGGAGTAATTCCCACTTTCATTACCAGTTTGATCAATTTAATATCCAGCCTGCTTGGGGACTGAGCTCTAGTGATGCCGCTGTGTGTACAGCATGAAATTTGTGAAAAATTGATTGAATGAATGAAAAATTTTTTTACACACCATTCATCGGGTCTAAAAGTACACTGCCTCTGTTGACATCCCCCTGCTCCACCTTCTTTTGCAAAGGCCGGCAGGTTCTTGCTGTCTCCCTTCAACCAGCCCTGCTGTCGTCACGCTGATGTCTTTCAGAGGAAGACTAGGTGGCCAGGTGAGGAGCTGTGGCTGAAGCCACTCCAGCTTCTCTTTCTGCCGGGAGCTGGCTGCTTCCATGGGGACACCAGGAGGGCGGTCATCTTCCTTCTGCCTGCCTGGTGTTAAGCATCACATTTCACCCTAGCTGCAGCTGCTTAGACACCAGGGTCCTGCATCAGGTCTTTGTAGCCAAACTGTCACAGGCCACCGCCGCACTGTCCCCAGCCTGCCTTTGGCATTCACCAGCCAGCAACCCCTGTCTTGCTACGGGAATTTCTGCTGTGGCAGCAGGACCTGCCTCACCATGCAGGGCCAGCAACCTCTGTGCTGTCCTGTCTACCCAGCTTCTGCAGAAAGAAAACAGTCTTTTTGACTATTTGTGCAACCACCTAAACCCAAGCAGATTCCCCCCCACTTACAGCCTTGCAAAACGACTGTCATTGGCTCCTTTGGGCTGGGAGAGAGACCCAGCTGATTTAGATGATCAGACAAGAAGCAGCAGCATGGCCAAGGCACAAAGAGCAGCTAGATGATAGATATGTTTCAAAGCCCAGATCAGATCAATGTAAATATTATAAACCTTTTCTAGAAAAGAAAATCTATGTTTTTGTGTATTTTTCCAATAGTTTTGGGTTACTTGACTCTTGAGGTTCTTGAGAGCATCCTGGCTAGCAGCATCTCAAAAATATGTACATATATATGGCCAGATGAATGCATTAGAGACCTTTTTATTGCTATTTAGTCACACTATTCTGTAGAGCAATCATAAAGCACATTTCTGCCTACTGAAGCACCATGAACTGACTCCAGGAAAACCAGCCAAACCAAACCACACCCGCCACATACAAGCAGGATTTAGGAACCACCGGCAGCCAGCCTCCGAAATGGGCCGGGTACCATTCAGGTAGCACAGCATCTCCTGCCCACATGGCACGCTCACCATCTTCTCCGTGGCATCCCGCTCAGCAGCGGGCTGTTGCAGGCTGCCAGTAAACGGCGAATTGGGTCCGGCTGTCCAAATTTAGGCTGAGCTGCGCGGGGCAAGGCGGGCAGCGGCGTTATCGCTCCGATTGAGCTGCCGCGGGTCTCCCCTCCCGCCCGCAAGCCGGCGCTGAAGCCTCCCCGATGCCATTCGCCCCCAGTGCCACTGGGTGGCAATGTCGCACTAAGTATCGGCCAGGTCCCGCCGGCGCTGGGAGAAACGCGGGCCGGGAGCCGGGTCGAAGCGGCCGGACACGGGCGGCCCTGGGAGAGCCCCGCGGAGAGCTGCGGGGTGCCGCCGTGCCCCGGCCGCAGGCAGCGCACCCCGTCTTGGAGCACCCCCGGAGGTGATCTTCAGGCTGCTTGCGAAACGCGAAGGGGCCGGGTTTCCCCACTCGCGATGATTTCTCAGGACCCCCGGGTTCCGAGGGCTGGATGGCCGAAATGTTAGCGTTTACATTACACTTTAAACGTAGAAAAAGTTCCCGGCAGGAGTGACTACGGATCGCGCATTGTCACGGCTTGCTAGAAATTGCCCAATTTTATACTTAAAACTGTACTTACACTTTGTAAAAACGACTTTGTAAGCATGGCATTGCCGGGCTCAATGACTATTCAGTGAACTCATTTGAATGTGCATAGACAGGGCTTGCTTGAACTGCTGCATCAAAGAGAAATGCTGAAATGAGTCATTTGTGAATCACGGCTTATTTTCTGTTGTTAGCTCATCTGGAATCCCATGGTGATCAAACAGCCTTTTAAAATGTGTTAACACATTGCTACTCCGTGTGTTTAGCAACAGCTCAGTTCCAATAAGTTGTAGGTAGTCACCCATTATAAAGAGGGGGTGTTTTCTGCTGTATGTGAAGTGGCAAGGACAAAAACAGGAGATGAAAACGTGGTAATGTCATGCCATTCCAAACGCTCTTTTCCACGCTGCTTCCACCCTGATTTCATACCTGCTTTCTGTCTCCTCACTTGCAGGGCACAGTCCATCCAGAAGAGCCTGCCTTGTCTTCCAGGAGGGCTGGGACAGGAGCCAGAGGAGGACCGGAGATGCTTTCCAGGTGCAGGAGTGGAAAGAGGCACAGGAAGCCCACCCTCATGAGCAGTTTAAGGTAAGGCCCTGGTTTCCAAACTGATGGCTCTCCTCGCAGTGCTGCCTGTCCCCATGTCCTTTAGCTCCATGGGCTGCACAGCTGGTGGGTCAGACTATGACCACATTCAGAAATTGATCTGCTTGGGGGAACATGCTTAATTTTTTATTATTACTCCCCCCCCCCAAGTGAATTAATCCAGCAGGTCTAGAAAAAAAAAAAAAAAAAAAAACATTGGCATCAGGCTGGAGAAGAGAGTGTGAATCCCTTAAGGCTGCTATTGTCATTGAACTCTCTGGTGCGAAACCACAGCCTGAGGTTCTGAGCTTCACCCCGGAGCGATCGAGGCTCAGGGACTGATTCCCTTCTGCCAGCTCTTTATTGGAGTGAGTGCCTCAAGATGGAAACATCTTCAACCAGCACAGCAAGCTTCACCACAACCCGTCTGTCAGTGCCCTAAGCCCTGTCTGCGAGTTACAGGGCCATAAAGGCCAAATACTCTGCCATCAGCCACTTAGGCTTCTTCTGTCACACATAATTGTAGCTTAAAGATACTGAATAATTACATTCATATTGGGCCTGATTCGGCCCCCAATAATAATCCTAATAACGCTGCTCTTAACCAGCCACATGAATCCCTTTCAGTCCCCAATGTGGGCTCCGTCACACTGTAATTCAGTAGAGGAGGCCATTCACTGTGGGGCTAATTTAGTTTAAAATGCAGACAGCCCATTTATGGGACAATTTTTCATTCCTGTTCTAAATTCTTATGCTCAATCAACAGCCTGTAAACTGGGTCAAGCCAACACATCACCCATTAACGTAGGCAGTTGGGGCTTACAGCCCCCTGGAGCTGTGTTTGTGCTGTGCTCCCCCACAAATGGGATATATCCATTATATAAGAAGAAAAGTAGAAACCTTTTTCCAACACTGGAAATCAATTTCGCACAATCACAGAGTTGAGTTTGGCCTCAGACTTACAATCAACTCTTGCCTTCCGAAATGAAGAAAACGCCACTTTCCCGCTGCGAAGGAAGAGTGCCAAATGGAGGTAAGCTGAAGATCTTCACCCTGCTGAGATGGAGACCTTCCTCCCACCAGTTGTGCCACCAAGACTGACCGGGAGCGGGGCTCCCAAGCACCCAGGGAAATGCTTTCCTCCTGGGGAGGCTCCACGCAAGCACGGCACTGTTAATGAAGCTCAGGTTCCTCCATGAGTCTGGAAGAGGATTAAGCAGCAGCTTATTCACAAATCTTGAAACACAACCCACAGCACGTCATAGGAGGAGACAGGGTTAAGATGTGCCTATATATAATGAAGTGGGCAGCAAGGCAAATGCCCCAGGCCCGTACTCTGGGAGCCCAGCACTAGGCAAGTCCCCTGCTTTAAGCAACCCTCTCCCTTTTCTCTCCAGGGTCATTTTTAAGCTGGCTGGTCCCAGCAGCGTGCCTAACAGAGGGCTTTGTGGGGCAACATGATACTGTGCAAAGGGTGGAAGCGGAGCAGGAAGCGAGGGAGGTGAGAAACACCTTTTAGGATGGCTTCCCCTTGTGTTGGGAACCATGGCCTCAGGGGCCAGATTTACCTGTGACAGGGGAGGCTGTCATGGAAGAGCTGGTGAAAGGGGTAATAAGCACTCCAGGTGGGAAACAAAGGCAGGGCAACCACCCACCAATAAATATAGGCAGGGCAGGGCTACATTTCCTACAGCTGGGGCCATCTGCCTAATGGCAGGGAAGGGTAAGGTAGGTGTCAGGAGAGGGCCCGTTTCAGGTTAGCGAGGTTAAGTGCAAAGCAGGTGATGCCGACTCTAGGGCAAGTGATAGCCTGCCTACATTTGCATGCCATATTTTTCCAATGACACTTTGCAGAGCGTGCGTGTTTTTCTGAAGCCCCAAATAAACACCGCACCCCTCAGACACGCACATCACTTGCATGTTTTGAAATATGTACCGACAGCTAGAACGTGGGGAAGGGGGCAAAGGCTTTGGAGGCTCAGTTCTGCAGAGCCTGCTTATATCAGGACCTCTGGCAGCGTAAATCTCCCCAGAACTCAGTCTGGCTTGGTTTCCTTCCTTTTTGTCCAGCTGTCCCACCTGTATCCGTAGGCAATTCTCTTCATTCTGTCCCATTCCTTTGTGTCCCAGTTATCTTCAAGATATGGGATAAATAATGACATCTACCCTACAGAAAGTGTTTATAGTTTGCTGAAATTCCTCTGCTTCTGCCTTTACCTTTTCAGAACACTGGGGTTTGTATTGCAATCATAGACACTGAGGTATAGACACATATTTCCCAGAAGTACAATATTACCTGTCCAATATGTGCACCTGAACCCTCAAGAGTCTAAGATACTTTTAATGCAACTTCTTTTCTTTAAGGCTCTTTCAAAGCTGTGCTTCATGTATACTGGGAGAATTCCAGTAGAGAATACTTCTGGATGTAGAGAAGACGATGGTAAACCTCACGACTCCAGGAAGCGGTGCTTTAAAAACATCAGTCGCTTCCTCACAAAGCTTTGGATAAAGTTGCAAGAGGGCAATGCCAGAGTCCGAAGGAGGTTGGGTAGGGAGTGGGAACCTGCACAGCTCAGGTGGGGGTCAGACTGCTGTGCACCACGGCCTGGGGAGTATCGTCCAGGCTGTCCTCACAGAGAAGATCTCCGATGCTCAAGCGTGGTGTTGCCAGCGCTAGGCTGGTGATTGTTCTGCTACTGAATTCTCCAAAAATGAGACACGCAGGGGCGCCAAAGACTCAGGAAAAGAAACCTCGGTGTGAGGATTTTAGTGCAGAGCTGCTTGCTGGGCAGCCTGCTCCCCGCGGGAACTCCCGCAGAGGCAAAAGCTCGGTGCCGGAGCGGGCAGTGTTAAGCGAGCAGCTTGTCAGCCCTGGCCTGGTTTAATTAGCAGCCACGCTGGGGCTTTGCAATCACCCAAACGTGCCTGTCGTAAACAGGATAGGTGGCTGCTTGCTGCTAATAGCCCCGCTCCGCTGGCACGGGGAGCCGCGGCGAGTTCCCAAGGGAGGGACGAGGTGCGCTCAGGCACGGGGGAAGTCGCTCCCTCGGCAGACCCGGGCAGCATTGTGTCCTCCTGGCCTCGCTCCGAACTGATTTCCGAGGTGAATTTGGAAACGCTCCGTGGTATCAGCGTGGCAGGCTCACCCTTTAGAAAAGACAAGCTCGGTGTCCAGAGCCCCGGGTTGCTTTCCCGGGCGTGACGATCTGACTCCGGTCAGCGTGTCCATATGGGCCGAGCCTGGGGAGGTGGTGCCTGCCGCAGCGGTGCCCGACGCCACGGTGAGGGCCCCGGGATGGGCACGATGTGGGTCCCTTTGACACAGGGAGTGCGATTGCATCGACCCTTGGCTGCCATGGGATGATGTGTGTAGCGGGTTGGTATTCCTTCTGCTGCTGTATGGGAGTTATCCAGTATTATCCACGCATTATCCAGTGCACGGCCTGCTGTTTCTCTCGCTTCCGGAGGTTTCACTCAACACTACTCAGGGAAGGAGGCGATGCTTGCTGGTGTAAAACACCACAGAAACACAACTGAGTCAAGCAAGCTGGACCCATGGTATAGGCTGCCATGGAAAAACCATGCTGTTCACTGCTTTACTTTGTTTCTCTCTCTGCCAAGTGATCTATCTTAGTGACAAGTTGCTCCGGCCATGCAGCATTGCTTTTAATGCCATAAAGTGTCGTGGGGTGTAGGCATGTGCTAGGACAATGGCTAGAGCTAATGTTAAAGGCTAAATGTATTGCAGCTGCATGCAAGCTGGTCTAGATTAAAGACTACAGCCTTGGAAATTTCTTGTTAAAAAAGTCACTCGGAGTTTTTTGTGTGGATTAATATTGTTATGGACATCAGAGCCTCCAACAGTCATTTTCCAGTAATACGGCTTTTTGTAATTATTTGACACATTAAAATATATGCCTTGCAGACAGCAGTTCTAATGTTAGCTTAGATATATCAAAGTAGATTTTATTTAAACACTACTATGGGGAATGCCAGGCTTTGTTTCATAAATACGTCTTGGAATTATTAGGGTGTTTTATTCAATGCACTAAAGAATGAAATTCCACTTCCAATACATCATATCATGCTGGGGTGGATGCAATGCCGAAGCATCGTTAGAGAGAGAAGCCAAGAGTTTCAAACGTGGGTGCCCGAGTTTAGATATCAAGGAGCACAACTGGGCACCTGGATGGAAACGGCCTGCTGCAGAGAGGTCCTGAGCACCCGCTGCTCCTCCTAATATCCCTTTCCTGGTGACGGGACACATGGTCAGCAGCAGCAGCGGCAGGAGGAGCAGATACTGGCCTAGCGGATGGCTCAGGCAGAATTCCTGGTTTCCTTTCCTTGATCTCCACCAAACCAGCTGCAAGACCTTGGGGAAATTCCTTATCTTCCCCTTGCATCAGTTTACTTATCTGTGAAGCAGATAAACTAATAATACTGCATCTCTCGAGGGTTCGTTGAAGCTTATTATAGAGTTTGAGAGGGAAGTCATTATAAAAATGACCGTGTTAATATGACATGAATGTAACATGAAGGAGCCCCGTTCTGCTCCATGCAAGTTCGTGGAGCCCTGTTATTTGCTTTAGCAGAAGCAGGGATTTGGCCTATACTTAAACAACTTTCATTTGTTTTTCTTCTTGAATGCTAATATGTAGCTAAGAGATAGCATTACAAAGAAAGCTCACTCCTGCCTATGTGTAAATATTCAGCACCTGAATAGGCGTTCTTTAGAAGGGCACAGTTTCTGCTTCTCCACAGTTTCCAAAGATGTTAGTACAGACTCATTCTAAGCTGCTGCAGATCAGAAGACACACCAAAATTACCGGATCAAAATCCTTTCCATATAAGCATACACATACAGAATTTATTTTACTAAGCAATTAAATATTTAAGATAAATATCCCTGGGGGAGGAGGGTTGTTTGAGGTTTTATGGCATATCTTATTATGGGCTCAGTTTTGAAATCTTAATCCAAGCAAAACTCGCTGTGTGGAGACCGAACGCTGGAGTGTAACTTTGTGTTTCGTACTCGGGTCGGGGGATATGTGCAGCCGGGTGGATACGCACGGTTGCATCTATGGACTTTAGGGCAGGGGGCAGTGAAGGTGCTGAAGCTTTGCCTGAAGAAGAGCAGCTCTTCCTAGAACAATTAATTTCATTTGGCAATAATGCTTTGATCAGACAGGTCACATCGGAGGTTACCATTTTCTGAATGACACCTAACAATTTTAATGATAAAAAATTAAAGATTAATAAATGACAAAACTTTTTTTTTGTAAATATTTTCCAGTGGCATGGTCAGTAAAACTGCAATCTACTGCAGCTGAGGTTGTTGGCAAAATAGTTGCCTGTATTTCAAATGCAAAAGCCTTTTTGGAGGACGTGTGAGCAGTCAGAATTACCCAGAAAATACTCCAAATGTTTATGCCTGAGCTGCAAGTGCAACTATTTTCTTAAAAATGTTTTTTTTCCTGCTTAGCAAATGAAATGTACAACAACAACAAAAAAAGGTGACTAGGGCAGAGTAAACAAGTAATCAGATCTTGGCATGTTTATAATAGCCAGATTTTGTCTGAAGACAAAAGTGCCTGATGTCTTTAGCGTGGATTTATTGTGCTTTATAAAAGGGACAAATTCCTCGCAAACATTTGCATTTGAGACCATGCAACTGCTCCCTGAGCAATCCAAGAAAGCTGAAGCACGGAGCCTTACCCCACCGGTGCTGTACTCATTGGGCTAGTTTTTTAGGAGTGCGTTTTCTGGAGGTGGCAATGTACCGAGCCCTAAAGGACCTACGTTGGGAAAGAGGTGTCAGCTGAACCGGAATGTACCTGCTACATTTCCATACGACATCTATAGCATGGGAATCTGCAGCGTGCGGTTGCTCATGCAAACACCGAGTAGTCCTCAGCAGAGCTGTTGCATCCGTACCGCAGTGCGTGCTCGATTTTAACTCCGGATTACTTCCTGGTTTTGCTTGCTGAGTTGCTTTGGTGTAGTTAGTTTGGCAAATAAATATTAAATAGGCAGACGGGACCCACGTGCAAAAAAAAAAAAAAAAAAAAAGAAAGAAAAAAGAAACCTTTGCTTTTTTTCTCCCAAAAGAGTTGTCGTCTCGCTTCCAAAAAGTTGCGGAACACACCCCCACACAACCCCACACCGCCCCTTCATTTGACGCTGAAAAAAAGAAAGCGATGTGTGCAGGTTTCCCAGCTGAGCAGCCCCTGACGGCACCGCACGCAGGCTCCGGGACCTCAAAGCGCCGGGACGCGCGGGTGGGGTCCCACGGAGCATCCTCATCCTCATCCTCCCGCTCCTCCTCGTTGCGCGGCGGGGGCTGTTGTGCTCCGCGCCCCACGCGTGGGTCCGGCGGCGGCGGCACCGGGGCGCCCCGCCTCCCCCGCCGCGGGGCCTCCCGCAGCAAAGCCGCGCTGGGGCCGGGGGCGAGGGGGGACGAGGGGGCCCCGGGAAAGGCCCTCGGTGAGCTTCTCCCCGCCCGGAGAGGAGAGGCGGGCTCGA
>VXAA01006837.1:1961087-1992330 GCA_013399115.1 Anseranas semipalmata | reverse complement strand
GGTATACAACTATAGGAGTAATTAAATAGTAACCCCATCATTATGGGCTTCGGGCATTCCGAAGCATTTGATTGGGTGAGATTCATGTTCCTGCTGCATATAGTTGCCCTGTTGAGGATACTTAGATCAAAGTGTCCGACTCTCGGAGCAGTGTGATTCTTTCTCTGTATAAATATCGTTCTTCCCAAATCCTGCAACTCGAATTTGAGGGAGTGCACTTTATCATTCCCACAAGTATAGGAAGGTATGGGGGTCCCTTTTGTTGGTATTGGAGGCTCAAGACTCCAACAAATAGTTTCCCCGGTTGGGGCTATCGTTTTCTGCATTCTGGGGGGGCAATCTCCCACGTGCCAATGTAAGGTCTTCCCGTTCGGTAAAGGAGAGTTATTCAGATTGTCATGTGGCCAACTCCAATTCAAATATGATACCAGGACCCCAAATAGAGGGGATTCCAAATTCCCTCTAGGGAGGGCTGTACATATCCAGCAGGAGGATAAATTTAGAGCATTCGCTATCCCATGTGTGATATTAAAATATAAATTTCCCTCCCATGCTTTGACCATTGAGGAGCTCCATACAGCAAGTAGAGCAATTGCTATCATTATTTTACAAGTTACCTCCACAACCTAAGTTTCAGAGGCCCTTGAACCTCTGTAGCCCAAACCTTTCGAGGAGCCTTCTTTACTCTGGTATGGTGTATCCAGGTGTTCTGTTCTTTGATCTTAACTGCTGTAAAAGAGGTGAGAAGTACTTGAAACCTTCCCACTGTGGCTCCAGAGTCTTTGTTGCAAGAGATTTTATATACACGTAGTCTCCAGGTTGTATATCGTGCACAGGTCCATCTAAACCCCTTCCTCAGGTTGCAACCACATGTTTTCTGACTTCATTGAGTTGCTTGCCTAATGCTACCATATAGGAAGTCATAATTTCATCCCCCGCTTGCATGGATATCCCTCTCTGTATTCCGTAGGGTCGCCCATACAATATTTCAAAAGTACTCAGTCCTTCCTTCGCCGTTGGCCTTGTTCGTATGTGCAAAAGGGCTAAAGGAAGAGACTGAGGCCAAGCTAAGTTAGCTTCCTGTCCTAATTTTACAATTTGCTGTTTGATTAGGTGGTTCATCTTTTCCACTTGACCACTCGACTGAGGACGATACGGGGTATGAAGCTGCCAATCTATACCCAAATGATGACTAATCTGTTGTATCACTTTCGAAACAAAATGTGGCCCTCTATCAGAGGACATGACTGCTGGAACCCCAAAACGTGGTATTATTTCCTGTAGTAATACCTTAGTCACCTCCCGAGCCTTGGCCGTTCTGGTCGGGAATGCTTCTGGCCAACCTGAAAAGGTGTCAGTCAGTACCAACAGATATCGATACCCCCCTTTTCTTGGGAGTAATAGTTTCTTATAGTTTTCTAATGACACTGCCAAGCAAACCAGCCATATTTTGCCTTTAGAACACATCTTCCTTTAAATTAGGTAATTTGGTTCATAAAACTTGCATGCTCTGTGTGTCTATAGTGTGTGTTCTTACTTATCTAAAATAAGAGTTATTAGAACTTCCAGCAATGTGACAGGACAGGCTTTTGAGCTTCCAAATTGTAAGGAGCAAGTTTTTATCAGCCCACCAGAAAGTACCTTTCCACACTGAGCGTGCTGCAAGGGAGGCTGATTCTTACTAGCTAAAGCTACCATCTCTGCGAAGGTCTTCCAGAGGAGACTTTAGGACTCCTTATGCAGTTTCAGGCAAGGTTATTGGATTGCTCCACACCCACCTTCAGCAACAAGTTAAACTGAACAGGCATATTCATGATTGGTTCAAGGCAATTTTGCCATTGCTGTAAAGGATAGTTGCGCCTTCCTCCCTATGCAGTCTGCATGTTTTCAGTACCATATGGCTGTGTTATTAGTGTTAACTCTTCAAACAAAAGAAAGATCCCTATTTTTCAGTTACATCCGTGAATGAAGTTGTACAGTGAATCAGATTAACAGCTCCTAGTTTCAGTGCAGAGAGAGGACAAGGATATGCAGCTGGGATGGCAAGTCTTTGATGACAGTATGGCCTTAGTTTTGCTTAACCAAATCATTAAACCACGTCCTTGACTGGCTTTGCTTGAAAGAGAGTGATCGCTCCCCTGGCTCCTTCTGCCAGCAGAAGTGATGGGAGCAGTGACAAACAGGTGTGTCAGTTGGTATGTATGTTTGCAAGGTATCTGCTTACGGGTTATGTCACACAGACGTCTAACACATGCTGTAGTCTCAGCATTGAAAGCAAAAACACAACAAACTGAAGATCTTGTAAAAAGCTAAATGATTCTGAGTCCTTACATAAAACAGAAGTGACAGTTAGGGGAACATGAACTTCAAACTTCTGAGGGAAAGAGCCTACCTGGAGGATGTGGGCCGAGAGGAAGACTGCTGCTTTTGCTCCTCAGAAGGCCAAAGCCTGTCTGTGGTCTGTGCTGTTTCCAGAAGGAATTTCCAGAAGGGTGCTCAGGGCTTCAGCAACTTTGTACATTTAGTCCTGTGAACACACAGACATAAATACTTGAGTAAAAAATGTCTGAGAGTGCTGTAAGAGCTTCCTGGTGTCACTGTGAGGTTGCTCTATCACTGTTGGAATCCTGTGGAAATTTGCAAGGACCGGAGAAACACAAATATCACGTTCATCTTCAGAAGGAGGAAGAAATGCTGGGAACTACAGGCTGGGCAAATTCATTTTGCTCCCTGGGAAAATGATGGAGCAAGTCGTCCTGGAAGAATTAAGTTTTGATCTCACTTTGAGCAGGCAGTTGGCTTTGTCACTTCCCCCGAACTGTCCCAACTTCAATGATTCTGTGATTCTATGGAAGGTACATATACAGAGGTTTTCAAAATCAAGTCTACAGCATAAGTCCCAAGACTGGCCTGCTCAGTCACTCCACAAGTAAATCACTTTTCTTTATACCATGTGAAAAGTGCGAGCTAAAATATATTTTGAAAATTTAAAAAGTTTATATATCTTCTATATGCACAGTATCTCTCAGACCTCTCCCAAGAGCTGGGTAATCATCATTAGCCTTATTTTGCACTTGACCTAAACAAGTGCTGAGATTTAAAAGTGTATAAAGGACACAAAGGTCTAGTGGGAGGCTTGGGTACAGAGAACACCAAAAGCTTGCCATTAACTTCCTTGTCTCTAGTAATTGTCTGTTGACTGCTCTAGATCATTAACTGTTCCATTAATAAGCATTGTTTTGTGGTTTCCTATTTTCTGAGTCCATTACAATCCCTTCCCCTTCTCTGAGATGACCGTTACCAGGACTGAGAAGTACTTTTTCATTGGATTGATTCTTTTTAAGCTGTACATACATCATTTGGGATCTAAATGCTTGGTTAGCACAGGAAAGTGATCTGATCAGTACAGCCTTTTTCAAAGTGAAAGTTTCTGCTGAAACATGCAGCAGAGTCAGATCATAGAAACAAAATACTAATGTGCAGAAGAAATAAATGAAAAATGGTGCTTTATTATTTGGTATAAAACCGTTGAAGATAAGTTGTTATCAGTTCTTTAAAACAGTTTCAGAGGGAGGGGAACAAATAAATAACGTCCACAATATGGAAAAAATAAAATAGCCATGTGTATTTGCTTATGTCCTGTCTCATTTAAGAGGAGATACAGAATATAATGAATTGCACACAAAAAAAAATCAAGCAATGGTCCCTCATTTATCATTTGGGAATAGAGGAAAAAAAAAAAGGAAGTGAAATAGAAGGACAGAAAATTTAAAATTATAAAAGAAAAATCTTGGCTTCATTGTTAATATATATTGAAGCCAAGAGTTGTGAAGGATTCAGAAAGGATTAGCAATTTATATGGAGAATGAGAACATCTACAGTTACTTTAGATTAAAAGCTCCTGGGACATAAGCCGTCATGTTCCAGGACATTAGACAACCTGTAAAACAGCAGGATTTGAAAGAAATTTTCCCTGTAAGCAGGATATTGTGTTTGTCCACTCTCAGTTATTTGGCTTCTTCCTCTGGAACATCTACTACTGGCAACTCAAAACCTGATACTAAACTCATAGTTCTTATGCTACTAGATTTAGGCAAAAGTGTGTAAGCTGAGCATTTTTTCTTCCTGCCCAGATGTAGTCTGTTCTAGCACCTAAAAGCGGTCAGGAGACTAGACAGTCTAGATGTTTGGCTGACTTGTTTGAAACCTAGAAATGTTGGCATTTCTTTTATATATTCTTTTATACATTTTATATATTCTATATATATTCTTTTATTTGTCTCTCATTTCCTTATCAAATAACCTTAGTGCTCTCGGATGATACTACCACCTCCTACTTGAGTTGTTACTGCCCCTGTAGCAGATCTGGCAAAACTCTATCAGTACCTCAGACAACGTGCTAGCAAAAACCCATCCATAGTTTCAGTAACACACCAGAAATGAACTGGAGTGTCTTGACTCTGATCTTGTTTTGATAACTCTGCTAGAGAAAGTGACAAAGGGGTAGGGCTAGACACACCAAAGTGATAATTTCATAATCTGCCACGGAAGGACTCATCAGAGCTCACCTGCAGGAACCCAAAGCATCTCAATGCAAACATAAACTTTAGGCAGCCAAGTACAAAAAAGTTCTCCACTGTACATTGCTATCCTTAAATCATGATCAAAGGACTAGAAAAATGTAATGCCCCAATGTATTACATATAAGGGAGACAAGGCTATTACAGCAAGGCTATTGAATCAAGTCCTGTCTTTTGATTCAGGAAAACTTAATATATTTTAAAACCTTTACTAGCCAGTGTCTCATCGCATGCTTTGTTTTATTTAGTTGCAGATCTGGGACACAGCTGGCCAGGAGAGATTCCGAACTATCACACAGAGTTATTACCGCAGCGCCAATGGAGCAATCCTGGCCTATGATATCAGCAAGAGAGGCTCTTTCCTGTCCATTCCTCGCTGGATCGAGGATGTAAGAAAGTATGCTGGTTCCAACATAGTGCAGTTACTGATTGGTGAGTTAAAATCACGGAATAAAAATATAAATACTTAGCACTACAGGGTACTGTGCAATGTAATTAGTTGCAATAGTCATTAACGATGGTTAAAAGTTTTGTTTTTGTTTGAAGTTAAGATGTATGTAATAGAGCTGACTGGAAATTTTCCTTTTTTTTTTTTTTAATCAGAAAGTGCTGATGCATCAGACAAATGTTTTTAAGAAGCCTATCTGCTTTGATTAAGTTCTGTTAAGAATTAGGCAGCTTTGTATCAGAAGCCAGCTTTAGGCCCTTGTGCCTCACTTAGTGGAGAAGTGGGTACCCAAGATTTCCAGGTTCTGAGGCAGAGCTGCTATGGAGCTATTCTGATGATTAGGATTGTAAGGTTTCCAGGGCAAGGAGCTCCATCATATCAAGCAGACATGTTTTAGGGGACTGGGACAGCCACATACTTCACAGACTGGGGATTTTGGAAGGATTTCAGGGTAGTCATAATTCATCATTTCTCTGTTAGAAATTCTGCCTCCCAGCTCTAATGTTTCTGACTCAGACACAGTTCTCAGGGCTTGCAGACCTGCTAGTACAACTTCAGGTTCTAGATTTCCCTAGGAGCCAGAAGACTGCTGTTGTTTTCACTTTGGCTTCCTTTTCTTTTCTCACAGAATGGTTTTAGCTTTGATTTTTCTTCCTTTATGGTCTACAGCCATTGCTCTTCAGTCCTGTCACCTTGGTTATTGACTTTTTCTGTTCCACATATGAATCATACAGAAATACAGGTTGGAGATGACCTAGTCCAACCTCCTGCTCAAAGCAAGGCTAATTGCAGGTTGGTCAGGGCCTTTTCAGTTCAGTTTTGAAAATCTCCAAGAATGGAATTCTGCAGCTTCTGTCGGCAACCTGAGAACCTTCTGCTAAACGCTTGCCCTGGCATAAATAGTTGTTATAAATTTCTCTGTTTTTTTGTTTTTTTTGTTTTTCTTCCAGGAAATAAGTCTGACCTAAGTGACCTTCGAGAGGTTCAGCTGGAAGAAGCTCAGAGTCTGGCTGAACACTATGATAATATCATCTGTGCCATAGAGACCTCTGCAAAAGACTCCAGCAACGTGGAGGAGGCTTTTGTGAAGATGGCTACAGAGCTCATGATGAGGCATGGGGGCCCTATGTTCACTGAGAAGAATACTGACAGCATCAAGCTCGACAGCAAGGACGTTGTAGAAGGCTGGGGGTGTGGTTGCTGATATGAGCTAGGTGAAATCCCTGACTTTACTGGAATTTAGATGGTGCTTCACCCTAATGCTGAGTAGCACAGTAGCCATATTTTCCTCCTCCTGTGAAACCAGCAATTTTGTAGAAGTTAGACACAATCCTGTTTGCTTTGGTGTCTTTTTTTAAAAGGGGACTTTTGAGAGGTAGTTCTAAAAGTCAAGCTCTCTGAAAAACTTACTCAACATTTGTCCCCACCATTTTCTTTTCTGTAACCTTCATGCCAGTTACAAAAGTGGAGGAAAATACTTTGAACCAGTGATGTGGGGTAGGGAGACTCTCTGAAAAGAGACTGCTACACACCCAAAGTTCTGAAGCGTTTAGCATGGGATTGTTGGCAAAGAAGGTTACTTTTAGAATAGGCACGCTTCACAGCGTCTCTTTAAATCCTTAGCACTCCACCAATGACCAGAAAGCCTAGAAGGATAGAGCGTGTCTTTGATAAAGTATTTCAATTGTCAAAATACCCATCATTTTGATTACAGGACCAAATAGCCATCTGTCCAAGGGCATATGGATTGCTAGCTAGTTTTGGAACAGGCCCAGGTGGGGCAGCCTTCTCTCAGGTTTTGTTTTCATTTTAAGTTATCATTTTAATGATAGTAAAATCACCCTGAGCCATATCACAACACTCGCTGTCAAGCATGGTTGGACCAGTTTAGATATTTTAAATAGTCTTGAGGAAAGGGTAGATGTATTGCATTTGTTATTGTTTGCACAGTGATGGCTCCTTTTTTCAAGTGGGTATCATTGATTTTTTTTGCCCTCAAGTCTATCAATTTCATTTGAAACTCAAGACTTGTGCCACTGGAAACGGGAACTGGAGAAACCTTGAACTGACTGGTAGCTGTGATCTCTTCCCATGTGCCTAGTGGTCATATACAGGGTTAATTCTGGTCATACATTTGACATTATGTTACCAGAGTGTTCATTGCTTGAGTGGCATAAGTAGGGTTTGTTTGGTTGGTTGGATTTTAACCGTCTTTTTAAATACGATGTGGCATATAATTGGAAAGAAGATTTCAGAATAGCTGGAAACTGCGTGCATTGCAACTTCTTGGTTGTAAGAGTCCAGCATCTTCTTGAGTTATTACCTCCCACCTTTGTACTCATCTGCTTCTCTTCCTGTCACAAGTTACTAATTGCTCTTTATTTCTTGAAAACACTCAGCAGGGAAAATCCTTCACTGTTGATCAAAAGTCTACAATTTTAAGTACAATAGATTTCATAATCCAACTTCATATAGTTGTCTTTCAGATTCAGCTCCATACTGCATGTTGTAGATACAGTTCAAGTACTGATGGCAGCAGTCCTCCGTGGATTTATGCTCTCAAGCACCTTACAAACTTGGATTTGCAAAGGGAGCAGAAGCAGGTTTATTTTTAAATCTGCAGTTAAAGCAAAGGTGTTTGGAGGTGACAAGTGATTTTTGCAGTCCTGATACTTTAAAGGAGCTCGTTTACAGAAAGCACTCACTTGAACTGAAGTCACTTGTCCCTTTTGAAAATCTTGATCAAAAAGGACCAGGTGGATTGGTTTGCTACTAGGGCTACACCTGTTTTTAGCCATTCAACATATCCAGTATCATAAAAATCCAGAAGATTTAAGAAAGGGCTAATGGAACCTAATTTCAATACTATTCATTTTCATACAGAAAATATTAAATCATTCTTTGGACTTTGTGTTGTTGTTTTTTTTTTTTTTAACTATGAAGTAGATTATTGAAGAGTTGCATATGTTTTGTAGCCTGTTTGCTTCTAATCTAAGGGAATAGTTTTCAAGTTTTATAGTTGTAAGAGTGAAAGGGCTTTACATTTTTCAATTAGTATAGTTTTCACAATTCTAATGTTTTATATGGAAGGGCAGGTTAAGCTGCAGTATTCAGTGGTATTTTTGGATAGCTTTCCAGGACATTCCCAGCTCTCCTACATCCAAAGATAACAGGCAGTAAGTGCCCATCAGTAGCTAAAAACTGAAAATGAGAATTGCCCAAACTCTAGATTAGTTATTACAAATCCTGTACTCCACTCCCAGGAGAACCTATGAAGACAGTCAAAGCTAAAATTCAGTCCTGGTTACTGTTTTTCCTCCTGCTTAGGTGGACCTTAAGCTACAGAATACTAGCCAGCATTTGAGTCTTGTCATGACATATTATAGTTTACATCTGTAGGTCACAGTCCTGTGGTTCTGCATGCATGATCATGGACCCTCAGATAAGCTCAGCCTCGCAGTATTTGCAGGATTAGTGCCAAATTATTTAAGCCATGCTGATAAAATTTCACGTGCATTTAAGAGAGGTATTGCTACTACTCAAATTGAAATCGGTAGTTTACACAGTAACTCATCTTAAAACTGGAGCAAGATGCAAAGGGAACATAGATCTTGCTTCCAGTGCAGTCAGTCAATGATTGTGTTTTTGCAGTAGATGGAGAAATGAGTCTTAATTTTCATCCCCTTAATTTTGAGTTTTAGTTAGTAAATTAGTAGAATTAGACCAAGCACTAGACTTTTCCTTAGGATTTGCCCCATTTATCTTTTAACCTAGTGTTGCAGGTTGAGACTCTACCTGCAGGTTTGTCTGTTTCAGTCAGAAAACATGAAATACAAAGTCAGTGATTTGTTCACTGCGTTTTCAAATGACGGCACCCACCAATTCAGGTTAATTTTCATTTTGCTGTAAAAAGAGTATGGCTTCAGGTCAGCTTTGTCTTCTAACTCTTGACTCTTCCACATTATAATAAGTGTAATACAAGTTTGCATGTTCTACCTAACTGAACAAAGGGGAACAAAGAAAAGGATGGAAGACCGGGTTTATGTCTTCAGGTTAGTAGCAGGTATGAATGTCAGTGCTTGAGCTATCAGTAGTAAGAGGCTATTTCAATTATCAGTTTCTTGTTCTGTTGGTAATAGCCCAGTACTCACTAGACTGATAGCTTCTTGACCAGTAATACATTAAACAGTAAACATAACTTAGAACTTTTCACTCCCTTTCTGAAGACTTTTATTAGATCTATCACTCACACACGTAGCTATGTAATTCAAGTACTAGGAAGCCTCTCCTGTTGGTTCAATTCCATTACTTCTATTGAAACCAAAAGGCTACCTGGATGAAGAGAGTGAGTAGCAATAAACCTGAGATTTACAGGTAAAAAAAAACTATTATTTCAAGTCTCAGGTTACAAATGTGCACTGATGTACATCAAGTGAATAATTCAGTAGCACATGAACAGAGTTCATAGCATAAACATTTGCCAAGAATCCTGTTTACTGGCAGTTGAACATTAACAAGACTATGGCGCAGTAATTGCTTCTAAGCAGATCTCCTTGGCTGACCACGTATTTGCATTAGTATTTATCATTTGGTTTTGGCAGTACCCAAAGTGTGCAAAATATTACATAAACAGAAGGGAACATTGATCCCTGCCCTGTAACAATTAAGACTGGAATGCAGAGGCAAATACTGAAGTGAAATCATCAGCAGAATATGGTTCCCAGGAGCGTGGGCAGTTATCTTTTGTATTGATTTTTGATTTAAGCTAATTTTATCTCTTAGTTTGTCATCCTGGATGGAATTTTTACAAATATTTATAATTATGTAAATGTTATATTAAATAAATGTCAGCCCAGAAACCTGCTAACATTTGTTTTGCAAAATAAATTAAAAAAAAAAAAAAAGAAAACATTTAAAAACAGAGGAAAAGTCCTAATGATTTTATCACTCTCCCTGTACTGGAAATTAGCTCACTTTGTGGCAGGAGTAACTACAAAACTAAATGAAGCCCAGTTAACACTGCATAGATTTCTTAGAGCTTCATGAAAAGTTGGGCTCCTTCTCAGTTTTTAATTTGAGTTCAGAGAAGATCAGATTTATTTGAAGAATAGAGCTGATTGTCATGTGCATTGTAAGTGTGTTACTGCATAAAGGCATTACATTCTGTATATACTCAAGCAGTAGTACACTTAAATAACATTAAATCCTTTCCTTGATACCTCCCTGGCATATATTGTCCCACTGAGATTTACACCTCCATTATTTAATCTCATAGCCAGTCAGTGTCCAGTTGGCCATTTGAATGTCTTTTGCCATCTCACACCAATACCAAGGGAACTGGGGGGTGATAACATTATTAATTTCCCTTCATGAGATTGTTTTACTCAATGCTATAATGTGAGTCTCTGTAAATTTTGGATGCATTTATATGTTATTTCATTAATAGAAATCATTTAGCTTTATCTGTCCTGCTTCCAAAACATTTATATATTAACAAACCACTGAAGTTTATCCTATTGCATTATTTTGTGTAAGCAGGTGCTAGAGGAAAATGAAATGAGAACAATAGGTGCTTTGTGAAACAAAGTTACTCTCCTTCTGACACCTTCCAACCTTGGAGAGTGCTCAGTTTAACCTGTCAGCCATTTTATGGAGACTTGACAGAAGCACACCAGATTCTGGGTAGAGTGAGCAACCAGTGAACAGCTAGGGAAAATCCAAGCAAATGGGAGCAAGTATGTGCACTTTTGTGAAGAGGTAGTTTTCACATGACTCACTTCGCCACAGGAGCTTATGATCACCAATTCAATTATTGAATTGAACTGAACTGCTGACACTGATTTCTACTTTCTTTCTGCCTCAAATTTACCAGAAAACTGAGGATTAATCTTACCACAAAGCCCTAAAGGGCCACCAGGTAAACCTGTCTCCTGCCCCTGTGATAGTTACTTAAGATTTGTAACTTGTGTATATAATACTGTACTCTGGAAAACATGAGTTAAGTCTAGCTTTGCAGTCATTCATCTGATTAGTAGTGCAAGCAGGGTAAGGGACAGCAGGAAGTAGGTACAGCAGCTTCCCAAAGCTGCTTCTATCTAAAGCTTACTTAACCCATTCAAAATTTGATATTACAGCTAAATTGCTACAAGTGTAACATTTTCATTAAATTTAGTCATAAAAATAACAAAACGTTATCCTACATTTATATTTTTAAATTTTGAAGTCTAGACTAGGATACTAAGAACAGCAGTCCCCTATTTTAAGGTTTCATACTTAAAACTACAGTGTAGCTGACTACGTTGTAGGAGTTTAAATCTTAAGTCCCCCACAAACTCACCAAGACATCTTAAAATACACCCTATTCAAATGTAATAGCTAGCTAAAAGGATCCAAGTTTCTGTGGATTTTAGCTTAGAAACTAAGTACCTTACATATGACCAAGACTGGGGCAAGCTAGCAGCAGTTGTGATTTCTAATCATTCAATCAATACAAAACAAAGAAAAAACAATGACTATATTTTCCAGACAAAAGCAGGGGAAAACATTAAATGGAAGACTATTTCCTTAGAAATTGTCTTTTTAAAGCATCTGACCAACACTATCTGTATACTTGCAAAAGCCAGTCTCTTCCCAGTAACCACTAACAGCCCATTACCCTGCAGTGTTCTGTAGAGCAGGTGATGAAAAACACCCATTTTCCTGCACTAAATTCTATAAGCAATGTAGATGTAAGGGTGTGATTTTGGATATCTAAACTATTGTACGTGAAAACAAGGGTATGAAAGATTGTCCTTTGAACATGGCATGCAAACTTGCCTTGACAATTGGAAGCTACTTTTAAAGAGTCAGTTAAGAGCTGCATTTTCAGAGATTAAAGCTGCAGACAGATGCCTACCAATGTCTTCAAAAGCATCTAATTACCACTGCAAAAAAGCACAAAACTTGTGTGGAACTGGATTTGAGTTAAAGGGAAATGGTTATCAGAAAAAATACATTCGTGCAAAGGCAGAGCATCCTCATTCTGTATTTTTCATGTTCATTCCCTATTTCAATGCTGTGCATAGATGAACATTTTTCCCTTTGTAAGCGGCATTAGAATAGATCATTCTAGGTATGAAAAGTGGTTTGATACTTGGCAAAAGAAAACGCTATGTACATTTTCTTAAGAAAGTGACATATTGATGAGGAGAGTAACTTTGCTAATACAGCTTCGTGGTGTAATATGAGGAATTCACCATGTGGAGTTAAGAGTTTGAATGGTGCTATATAAACATACCATTTCAAAGCCTGGGAAGCCAATGGATGAGATCAGACACTGTTCTGCTTCCCAGACATAATACAGATACAGACTTATACCAAGCAGAAGGTGAATTTAGTTATTTGTAACTGTTTAAAGATTTGTCTTATTTTGTCTGTGTGGAGAAATGCTAAGATTTTTGATAGTCAGATACACTCAGTGCTGTCAACCAACTTTTCCCTCTTTTGTGCCTCACTCACTGATATCTGATGGATATAAAACCCAGTCTCCTGAGGATGCACAACTCTAGAGACTAGATAGCAATCAAGTGAGTCGGGCTCACGCACCTGCTGGGGAGAAAATACAAATCTCTAATTCATATTGAATTCATTCACTGCATTCCAAAATTATTTGAGTGGTTTAGAGGATAACAGTGTTAAAAACATTCTGCATTTTTTTTAGGACAAATATGTTGCTGTTTTTCAAGGTTTCTTCAAGAGATGCAGGCTATACATTTCTAATCATCGGTAACTACTTTGCTTATCACAATATTGACTGGATCATTTGGAATATGAGGAGACAAGGGAGCAAGCTTGCATACTACAATATTTTTTGTTATACTTTACCTTCATCTATTTATGAATTCATTATGAAAAATATTTTTAAACATATATGAAACCTGCTTTTTGTGAATTTTAGTGTAGTGGATACATTGTACTGTGTATCGTTAAAAAGGTTTAATTAAAGTAAACATCTGGCAATTAATATATTTTGTTGTTATTTTATGCATGTACCTTGCTATAGTTTGAGACAAAAGTCAAAATTTTAAGAAATTCTGTATCCTGTTCTATAGTGTTGTATGGTTTCCTAATTTTACACAATAGTTCAATGTATTCTATTAAACAAGCAGTACTTAACTCTTCCTCTTATACCTACAACTGCCCACCTCTTACATAAATGCATGCACATAAAATTGATTCAAAGTCTTCCATGTTGAAGAGGTGCAAATAACTTTCTCAATGCTTACAATCAATTGTAAACAATGTAGTTAAAACAGTACCTTGAGAACATTCAGATCCTGGATTTTATTTGATTACTGTAAATTAAACAAAGCAACACCCCTTTCTTTTTGCTTGGCCCTTTCATTCTAGCATCAGCAGATGACCTAAACAGATTTTTAAAAACAGCAAGAATCTCCCTTAAAAATATGAACAGGGAAACCCAGTCAGAAAATGTTATGCTGGGAAACAAACAAATACATAAAGAAAAAAACAAAACTCTGCTCTGATCTGTGCTGCCCTATCATTTGTAATTGCATGCAACTTACCAATTAAAATACATAGCATTAACAGGCCTCCTTCAGTAAGTTCAGTTTCTTGTCGAAAACAGCCATGACAATTGTTTAGTTCGTTTATTATAGATGCATATAACAAACACTTTAAAGGGACTTCTTACATTTCTAAAACCTTTCCTTGAATTATCTAGGAGTGTGGAATAGTTTGGATACAGGAGGATACTTCCATCACAACCATTTATTTCTTGTTAGTAAGGCAAACCGGTCTTTATTTTATACCTTTAACTTGCAAAAAATACCTGTACTTTTCAGAGTGTAAATTCGTTATGTACTTCTTTTCATCTACGGTCAGGAACTCAGCTGTTAAACTGGCAGAAACACTTCCGTAGATACACTTCCATAAAATAAGATTGAGATTCAAGTCCTCTTGAAAATCCATTTCTTACTCAGAAATATTCTTACCTATGCAACCGGTGCTGCTTCTGCTGCAGGAAAAGGGTAATAAGTAAACCTGTAGTAAACCTGGCTGGGCACTTAACTGTACATGTTTAGCATGATCATGGATTCTGAGTCTGGCATACAAGATCAAAGAGGAGGGATAACTTTTAATTAAGATCAGCAAGAGATTCTGGCTCAGCTGATTCTCAGATGGGTTTACTGTGTGTCTACCATCTACTATTTTGAACATGTACTGTTTTATTCACAGAATCGACCTCAGAAATACTCTTCTGAAACTTTCAACATGCAGGCTATTTCAATGTTGAAAGCAGGATATATTTCATCACCCCAAAATCCATCCTTGTATATACAAAAGATCTGAATACAGACTGTGTTAGTCGATGATGAGAACCAAAGATCTAGGCAAGTTCACATACCTTCAGCTGCCTGTGCAATTAGCGTAATTTAAAACAATGCGATATGCATTAAATTCAAATGTATTTGCACATCAGATTACAAAACCATATTCAGTTACTACGAAGGTGCACTGTGATGTCTTGGTGTCACTACGTGCTGATATTGTGCTTGGAGCTTGATAAACTACACTGAAAATAATTGCTTCTAACAATTAATTTACTCAGTTGAGATTCAATTGTACCTGTCGGGAACAAATTTACTTACACTGGCAAAAATCAAAGTTCAGCAAAATGTTTCTGTGAATCATGTTGTTAGTTTTCCTTTCTATGCATCACTTTGAAACAGTTTTTTGAACAAGAAATAGCTGACAAAGAGCTGACAAATTGACATTCTGAAAATCCAGTGCAAAGAAAACAACTGCATGTCCTTTCCACATTTTACATTAAAAACAAACAAACAGACAAAAAAAAAAAAAATTGTCATTTCCACGCCCTGGCTGTTTATTTTCTTGTTGAAGAAAATCCAAACAATTTTGGAAAACACACAAACCCTAAACATAAATCATAGCTCATACCAAAACTGCACGTTTCTGATTAATTTGAAATTATCTATAGCAAAATGTCTCTTTCTCAGTGGCTGGGAGAGGTTTCAAGTGCACCAAACTCTGAGCTCATCTCTTGGGGCAAAATTTCTCAGTCCCTGACAGGAAAAACTTACTAAGGAGGGACCAAGTGCTTAACACTTGTTTGAAATCAAAAGAGGATGAGAATGAGAAGATATTAGAATTCTAAGTGATCAGTGTCCTATTATTTTTTAAGCATTTTGTCTTTGTCAGGGTCTGCCCAGTCTATATTACCACTTACCGAGCTTGAATTCCATCCACGAGTATGGAGAAAATACCCCAGGAAGTTCTCCCTGGAGAACTGTGTGGGGGCAATGGTTTTGCGTTTTACTACTTCTACAATATATTAATAAAGGAATAATTAAAAAAAAACAAAAACAAAAACAAACAAACAAACAAAAAAAAAAAACACGGAAACAAAAGAGAAGAGGGTCGCAATGCTCCGACTTTCTCTGCTTCTCCCGCTCAGCGCCGTGCCTAAGCCGGGGGGAGAGCCGCTGCCGCCCCGGGCTGAGGTAAACCTAAAATGGCGGACAGCGCCCCCCGCCGGCCCGCCTTCAGAGCAACTCTGAAGATCGTTACCTCTCACACCTGTAGAATCTGAGACGAAAAACCGTTGCAGACTCTGCTTCTGAGGTAACCCTCCGCTCGCCAGATAAATTCACTTCTTACTGAAGTTTAATTTCCCAAGAAAGATTTGACTACAGCATATCATATCATATATAACATTTGTCTTGCTGAAGAACATAAGACAGCAACATGAAAGCTATCTCAGAATAAATTACTGAGTAGTTTACGGAAAGAAGTAAACTACTACGTAACACTGCAACATATTATTGCAAGTTACTCACATCTTTAAGACAAGCTGCCTGGTTATGATTTTACTAAAAAAAGTCTGCAATATGAAAAGATTATTCCATAACAAGTAGTACCTTTAGGTGTAGTAGACTGATTTAATAAATGTAGGGTGTGCTACAAAATAATTATTCCTTTTGTTACACTTAAGAGTATTCACATTTTGACATAAATTTTATTTTAAATTTTGATATGGAAGAGGACATCTGAAAATGTGTTTTCTTTAAAATAAATCTCATATTCCTTGAACTTTAGCTGAAAAAAGGCTTCTAAAGAAAAATGTGAAACAAGACAATACAGGACTGGAGTTTAAAATATTGTCAATTTTGTATTAGTAGAAAGTACAGGTTATATTTTTCAGAAGTTGTTTTTGGGGGTTCTTTTTATAGAATAGGCATTAAGAATAAAACCACTGCTACACAAACAAAGTTGTAATTACAAAAAACTACAGCAATATCCTCAATATTTTTAAAAAGTGATATCAATAAGCTATTTCTGCACATCCTGGTCACTTAAATTTTTCAGCAGTGCATTTTAAACTTGAAAGAAGTATTGTAACATCTGGTAACTTACCAATGTCATGAGATACATTGAACATAACACATGGGAAATATTGTCTATTTCAATGAGGTAAATATCAAAGCTGAAAACACATTAAAGAATGTAAGTGAAAATCCAGGTAAGAGGACAATCAAGGAATAGGAGACCAAACGTTAACACAAAGTATGAGGTTTTTCTCACTGAATCTCTTAGCTGAGTAATTAGAACATTTTACTATGTCAGTTTTCATTAAGAACTCTGAAAAAAAGTACCTTTCTAGCAATAGAGAGTGAGATTTCTTCTCAGGATTTCCACATTTTAGCTTATTATTAACAAGAGTCACCAAATTTCACTTTAAAGTACCATTTCTAACAGGCAATGTTAGCTATTACAATAGTAACTCTGGCGCAATGTTTTGACACTTCTTTTTAAAAAGTTCTCATCTGTACCACTTCCTGAGTGAACAGGAAACAAAATTCAAATTAGAAGTGTCAGTGTAGTATCATTTGTAAGACATTAAATAATAGTATAATGAACAATAATGCCTGCTTTTTCAGGGGTCACATTAATAAAAAGATAAAGATGACAAGTCTTTTGCTGGAATTCAGTAAACAAGCTGGAATGGAAGTTTTGCCTGAGTCACATGTTAGCATCTTGGCACAAACATATTTTCACCAGAAATTTAAAGTGCAAACTAGACTGGGACTCACTGAGGGAGGAGCACATGCCTTTCTACTCATCTTGCAAAGTGCAAGAACCTCCGGCAAGGAGTTTGCTATACCACTAACATCAGCAGTATTTTAAATACTGCAGTGAAAGTGTTCAGTATACATTAACATTGGAACATGTCACTGAGGAAGCAGTTTGCTTCCAGGCTCCATGGCTAGCTCTATGTCAAGTGTGGTTGCAATACTAATTAGAGAATACACAATCTAATTCCAATGCACCTAGCTCAGCAACACTACAATGAAACCATAGGAGCATCTAGCAAGGGGATACTGTGAGGTCTTTCACATTTGGCAAGAGCTCCAGATTAACATCCTCAAAGGTAACTCACTATACAATTTCAAATCTTTAAAATTTGTTTTTCATGGTATCTCACCAAAATATTTGCCTAGCTTACTAGTATACCCTAACCAGTGCCTACTATACTAATATTTCTCTCAAGTTTTATAGTAGTTCCCATATATATGTCATCTTTGTTCACCATACATGGCAACAACTGCCTGTTTTTTTGTTTTGTGCTAATACAGTTCCAAATCCAGTAGCACCCTAGAACACTGCTGGGACTCAGTCATACATTCATATGAAGAATCACATTAAAGATAGCTCAAGCAGACATCATTGCAACATTTACACCTCTGCAACACAGACAGCCTAAATGATTTAAGAGGGATACAGACTGAAAACTGTCTTCCTTTAAGTTAAAAAACAGTAGCCTGATTAGTAGCCAAACACACATCCTAAGTTATTGTTTCCATGAGGAATGAAGTTTAGAAGTATATACACAGTTCTTCCATGAACCTTTTGAAATTTTTATGCATACTTTGGGGGGGAAAAAAAGAAGAAACAAATTGAACAGTGTGTTCTTCATCAACTTCCACATTTTTATTTCTTGCTTCACTGATAGGCTGAAACAGTTTCCAGTAATAAAGAGCTCTGTAACATGCTTCAATATTGAAACAACCCAACTTCAGTTATCCTGTCATCTTACAAAACCTTAACTACAGTCTTAGAAACATTTGGCATACTTCGTAAATAGCTGGCATATTACAGAAATGTGCTAAAGAAATATGTATTCACTTGCTGTAACAATAAGAAAGGCAAGAATGTACTGCTGTAATACTTCCCAGTGATGAAAAAGGAAATACACTCTTTGGAACAGTGTCCTTAAACTTAGAATCCCAGATCAAGCAAGGTACATTCAAAGTTACTTATGAAACAATATGAGTGAATGAATCAACAATCCTGATAGTTGTGAGAGGGATCGGAGTGGTTTGCACATGGAGAAAACACAAAAGCTACTTCACAGTAGCAATGTTGTTCTCTTCATGACATGAAGACTTTTCAGATTTTGATTTCAGGATAATAAGCAGCGAAGAAGTTGGCCAGGAAGATGATTTCTCTTTATGCCACCATCTGTCTATCTATGTTTTCAAGCTAGCATTCTGCTAGTTCTGCAAGAACTTGGTAAAATGGAAGACCCACAGATTTCTGTTTGTACAATTCCTAATTTGCAAAACAAAAACCAAACAAGCAAAACACAATAAAACAAACCCCACACCTGACTAGCCCTAAGGTGATTTTACATGATGTTTCTGTGTAAGTTGATTTCATTTTTAAACATACTTAATTGGCTTATGTTTGCCAAGCAATGAAGGACAGACACATAGCTTATCTCACAAGTACACTGTGTTATAACCAACTAACAAAAGTATTTTCAAAGACATCTGTTGGATTAAAATGATTAAAAGTATTTTATAAAAATAAGACAAAATAAATTAATTTTTTTTTTTTAATGAACAGATATAAAATCAATGAACCAACACATAACTTTGACACAGACAAAATATATTACCCTAAAGGCCAGTTAACTACCAAGTGGTATGAAGCTTCAAGTAAATTACTAGGCACTTTTTGCCCAAATAGCAGTCGCACATTCCGTGGAGAAGTCCAGCTGAGAGAAATGCCTGAAAATTTCTAAAGCTTTCTAAAATTCTAAATTCCTCATGGAAGTGCAAATAAAAAGGCAACAACAACAACAACAAAAACAGGCATTATGCCACACATGATACCCATTGTTAGCTGCTTTCCTTCATGACTGTTCAGCTTAGCAGGAGTTCCAAAAACGGTGCTAACAACTCCACCTTCACCAGCTTACACAGGCATTTCTTTTAAGGCTTTACATGTCAGAGTAGAGAGGCAATGCAGCTCCAGACATAGTGGAAAACAGATAAGAAGAAAGGCTGCAGGGTTACATGTGAGTGAGTACAAAGAAGCAGAACAGACTTGAGTTTAGTATTTGAAGCAACATATTTGAAAAAGTGCTCAGTACTTGCAGAATACTGAGAAGTCTGCATTACTTACAGAATACATACTGTGCTTGGTACCAAGCAATTTGTAATTGTGTGAACAACCCCAGCATGACAATCAAAGACCCCCGATAACTAGAAGTTAAATCTTTCATCAAACAAAAGAACGAACTGTCATGTGGGAATTTAAGCACTGGTAACACACAAACTATTATGTAAAACTACTATTAAAACACCTAAAATAATGAATAGGATGAAAATAGGATGAGAATAATGGGCAACTAAAGCAAGAAATTACACATTTTGAAATACTTTAAAAAGTATTATTTATACTTATATAATTTTATATTAAGTATATTAAGCACAGATTTTTTAATTTATATAATCTTATATTAAGTATATTTAGCACACTAATCTGTGATTATATATATTTATATATATATAAATTTATATAAGTCTATATAAATTAAAAAGTAAAAAAAAATTAGAAAGCAGTTTGTGGCATGATTTTAAAACGCAGTGTTTTTTTTTTTTTTTNNTGGGGGGTGGGGGCAAGGAAGAAAAGCATAGCACTGAACAGTCCTTAAGGAATCATGTCATCTCAATTAGGAGCAAAGTTCTCCAGATGGAAGATCAGGTCTACAGCAGCATCAACATCTGGTACAATATGATCTGGTTCTACTAAACTGCGATCAAACCTAAAATCTCTGTGGCCATGGAACACTGTTTCAGTTATGCTCTCCTTGGTATCCAAGGGTACCTCTGTGTGAGGGTTGTAAACCCCAGTACAAACAAGAACAGACCTACAGCAGGTAGCAGCAGCAGATGCTAATTCATTCTCCCAACTGTTGTCTATTTCATCATCCTGAGAGAGAGTGGCAGACCCTCTGCCTCCAGCAACTTTGGCCTGAATCCGTGTTTTTGAACCTTTTCTGGAGTTCTTCTCTTCAAGATAGCGATTGTAAAGGTTAGCACCATAGATATCAGTCATGAGATTATCTCTGGAAATACAAGAAGAAATTTAGTCAGCAGCACAATTTTCGTTCTCCAATTTCAATTGTATGAGAAGACATTTTTAAGGTTTCTTCTTATGTACGTACACAAGAAGAAATCCAGTCATACAGCTATTTTATTATGCCATTTTCATGAACTGTGACATTTAACAGCAGTGAGCAATTCTCCATACTGAAAATTGCAAACTGTGGTAGGAGAGAAGGGAAATCAAGGATAGGTATTAGCAGTCCATGAATGAGCTTATTTATTTCCAAACATCTTGGAGATTCTGGAACAGTCCCTAATACAATGGAGCTTTATTTCGTTCTATGAAAAGGATTCTATGATGTCACTACATGCACAGTAGTATATGACTGAGCTTAATGACACCACAAATCAATTCTAGCTCTACAGTCCCATTTTCTACTCAAACCCCATTTTTTGCTCAAAGCTTGTTACTGTTACACCAGTAACTAACAAAACAAAACAATCCTCCCACACCTTCTTTGTTAAGGACTTACAGAGTATACTACAGAAATTAAAAAAATGGGACATACAAACCACTTTTTGTACTTCTACAGAAATTACACATAGAAAGAACTAAGTATTAAGTTTCAAGATTAGAAACAGTGAGGCTTGACAATGTCATAAAAATTACAACAGTGCCAAGAACTTTAGGTAGTCCCGATGGTAGCATAATTGTCCCAACCAAGTAAGAGTTGTGTATTTTAGTTTGCTGGTATTTATCTTGTAAGTAATTTCCTGATGTACTCAGACTTGTAATATCTTACCCAACAGCATAAAGAGTTTGAATAGGTTGCTTCCATTGTCTTTCTGCTGCTTGAGCCCTGATAAGGTATTCTGCATATTGATAGGTCAGTTCACTAGGCTTGCCCATTAAGGCCTCGTATTTCAGATCTTTGCCAGTGATCTTCTTGTAAATGTTTTCCAGACAAACCATGAATGTTCCATGCCCAAACCTAAAAATATAGAAAGATGTGTGACAAATCAAATTTTAAGTATACAGAAAAAATAAAGCTTTTTTATTTCACTTTTTTTTATACAAATAAATCATATCCTGCTACCATGAACTTTCCCTCAATTTGCATGCAACATTTCCACAGCTGTTTCACTAATAATTAAGTGCTGATTAGCTGAATAATAAAGACCTTAATAAAATAAACATAATTGGGACAGCACAGACTTACCACTTTTAAAAATGTAGCAACAATTTGCAAAAGTGTTGCTTGCATTTAAGCAGTTAGCTTCAGTTACAAAAGGGATACTTTTTGAAATAATGCTAGCCTATGATCTGCTCTTTGCAGTTACCTAATAAAATGAGCTGAATTAATAAAAGAGAAAAAACGGAAAAAGAAAGTTGGAAACAGAGAGAAGGAAGATTAATCTCTTTAAACACAAGAGTATACCAAAGTACATTCTGTAATATGGAAACAAAAAACTTCCTGGGTTTCTCTCAAGAATAGATGAAAGAAAAAGGAGAATCATGGAACAAACTACAATTTTACAACAAGCTTTTGAAAACTCAATTATTTTGCTCAACCAAGGTGCTAACAGTGACAATGGCTCATCAACCAAGCCAAGCCAGTTAATTTAGAATATGTAATTTCATCATTAAAAAAGGTTTTACTTCATTACTGAAATCAAGATATGGGATTAGTGATGAACTAATACATATCACTTGAGAAATAAGGAAGTATCAAAAAACACTGTAAGAATAAAAAGTAGCTATACAACAATTTTATGTTCTAGAGTATACATAGTACTTCAGAAGAACTGCTAGGTAACTTTTTATACCCACAGAAGAGTATAGCTGTTAAAACCAAGTATCTACAGCCTAAAAAAAAAAAAAAAAACCATAACACTAATCTAATGAGCACCAGAAGCCAGTAGATATGGTGTGCTAATATATTCAGTCTCTATTGGCCTAGAAATTAAAATAATCTTTAAGAAAAGCTAGAAAGATGGAAACAGCTGTAGCACTTAAGTATGGCACAGAATTAGCTTTACCGAATTAACCCTTCATCTCCTCTCTCTACCCTGTTTGTTGTTTTAAGAAATATGATAATAATCAGCATACAATTATTTCCAGTAATTATTAGCAACAGCTTAAAACGACATAGTCATGGCATTATTTTCCAGTAGGGAAGGTAACAGCACTGACATGCAAATCTGTCATACTGTCAAGCTCAAAGGAAAAAAGCTTTATTTCAGTTTTAATACTGGATCTTTCCTAAAGAACACAACTGAAACTATGCATCTCATTTACTGCAGATATACTCATTACCTTACTCTATTTGAAACTATTACATGTATATATATAGCTTGCTAATGTGCTAATTAGAGATGTTCGTTGCAACCAATAAAGAATATCTGACAAGATCTTCTACCCTAAGGTAGGGGAAATAAATCTATTAAAGAACTTTCTTCTTTTAAAAAGAAAATCAAATAAAATAGAACACTATGTGTTCTATTTGTTTTTTCTTATGTTCCTTAAAGAGTTCACTATATTGTCTTCAGCTCAAAAACACTTACTACTTTCAACTGGCAGGGCAATTCTTCATCCTAGCAGGAACTGTAGGGTAGAAAACAGGAACACCAAAAAAAGGACCTAATGAAATGAAATAACAGCCTTGATAATTTCTTTGATTTTTTTCCTTTGGACAAACTCTAAGGCCCTCAAGCAAAATTTTATCTCTTTTGTGAATGGGGAAACAAAAAGGTTTAGGTCTTACAAGCAGTTTTATCTAAAGTAACTGATTTCCTGGATGCTTTAATGTAGGCAGTAATACGGCAGCATTTGGTGAAACTGCGTTGCTTTTGAAATGTTGTATTCAAAGCTGAGACCTACTGTGAAGCTACATCAAACATTTGTATGAAAATATTGACCATGAATTTTACTGAAGAAGTGAGGAAAAACCTAAGACAGCACACGGCATACGCACGTTATAATTGCACTTACCTTGGAGACTGTGCTTCAGCTACCCACATCAGATCCATATTACAAGCAAGTACAGGTATATGAGGGTAGTTTTCATGGTGATACGGATTTCCAGGATAACCACTTGTCAGCAAAACATCTATGATCAATTGAAGGTTGGTTTCCCATCTGACTGGCTCCCCAAACAAAACAACAGCTACAAGAACAAGAATTACAAAACAGAGTTAACAGGGCATCAAACCTCTGATGCAAACTTGGTCTTAAGAGAATGAACAATTAAGTTGATTTAACCATGAACTGATGAAACAGTCACATTAACGTTTTAATGTTACATACCCATTCATAGAAAAATCTCAGAAGTAACAAGACCCCAGTGCAAAATCTGTATGTTTAAGAAATTATTTGATTTTTTCTTTGTATTGGCTAAGCTACTCCACAGCACTAAGTCTTCCATACCTTTGTGAATTTGGTATGTTTATATACAGTATTAAAATAATCCATTAGTAATGTTATTTTGTTAATCTTAAAACTAAATTTGGATGCTGCTTCTAGACAACTTTCTGGTCTCCAGCAATCATGATCTGTATTGTTTTTAATCCTGAAGTCCACTTTTTACCTTACTTTCCTGTTTTTCATACAAGATGGGGATGAATATGGCCTGCTGAAACAAGATGCTTCTCATACTACAACCCTGAAGTGACCCAACCATAAGACCAAGACCCATTGTTTCTGAACACTTCAATTCATTCTTAATATTTAAAAGGAATGCAACAATAGCCTGTTAAAGGAAGATAGAAAAGGAAAGCAGACCTCACCTTCTTTCTGAAACTTTAAAAACACATGGCTGAAAACTGCACATATAAAACAGTTTTACCACACTTTATACATTCTATGTTAATACAGATGTCACTAATGAGGAAATTTTGGGATTGTCTCAGCCAGCTTTCTAATGTGACCAGCAATCTGAAAACAAATTCTAATTATACTGAAAAGTACAATAAAGATATTTCATCTATTAATGGATAGTTGCAAGTTAAGTAAAGATAACTGACCCTCAATCTTGGGAAGCTCCACAGCAGAGGGGTACTGAAATAAGAAAAAAGTAAAAGTTTTCTACGAGATTAAACATCTACTACTATTTTTAACAGAATAAATTCAAGTATAGTTTCCACAGTTGCCTTCCACAACACTGACAGGAAACGCACTTTCTATTTTGGTGCAGCCACCGCTCCAGTACCTGATGTCAGCTTACTTATAAATTTGCATTTCAAGTTCTAACTGAAATTTAGTGGCAAATGGACAGCAGACAAGTTATTGTGTTCTACATTCAGAAGCCTCCTACAATCTAATTCAACTACCTCTGGCAAGATACAAAGCTTCAGTTGCTTAATTCACTTCTTTATGAAAGTATGGATGTTTATTTTTCTACAGGAGTAACACAGGCCTCTACCATTAACAGCACATTTGAAAAATATATTTTGAAATATATTTCTTTAACATGGCTAAGAAAAAATAAATACATTGTTAATGCATCGTATAATATTTATTTGCTAAACAAACAGTAGTTTGTACTTCATGATCTACTCCTCATGGTGACAAACACATGAACAGTTTCTTGAACTTGTAAATGTGCATGGCTGAGAAGCAAGGCAAAAGCTGATATAAATGTTAAGAATTGTATGAACCACAACAAAGAATTTCTTGACTATACATGGAAAAAAAATCTTTATCTACCGGCCCTGAATATATATGATACATGCATGTATTTGTTGCGTATGCATTCACTTCTTTTTGAAATTCTGCAAAAGTCAGTTGAAACCATGCTGCTTATGTAAACTACCAGTATATACTGTTAATATTTAAATATATTAAAATAATGGTATAAACAAGAAAGGCAGCCCTTTGGAGAAAAGTTTCTAAAGTAAAGATTTGCAGATAACTATCAAATCAACCTCACAGCCTAGAAACAGAACAAAGACCATCCCATACTGGAAGAAAAAGCTTATTTGGTTTTCCATAAATTCACAGAAGCCAATAAGCTTTCCAAAACAGATTTTCAGTTAGGTATCTGTAATAAGTTTTCCCACAACAGTAAGTTACAAAATGTGAAGATTTGTTAAAGAATCACCACTAACAGAAAAAAAAAAAATCTATGCAGTTATTCTTAAAAATGTTACAATAAAACAAATAGAGAAGCAGGAAAATAAAAAGCTAAGTCAAAACGCAACATAAAACAACAGCATTACTCTGTAGTTTAAATACTGACCTCTATTGTAGAATGTCACCTAATGATCAAACAAAAAAATTTAAAACAAAACACAGACTCACCAAAACATCAGGTGTTCTGTCATGGTCAACTACATCTAGCAAAGGGTATTTCTCCCGAAGTGTTTCAATGGTGATAGGTTGACTGAAACCAAGACTGGGAAGACACCAGTTAAGGATACAGAAATTGCTTACATTAAAAGATTTCTAAAAATCTGTAATTCAATTTTAACAATTAATTTTAACACACGCAGTTTATCATCTGGTAAAGCAAGTTATTTAAGAATGAGAGCAACATATCAAAGACTAAATTCTTCTTGCATGAGACAAAAAGATGATCATCCCATTATTTATAAACAGAAGACCTGTATGTCTGAAATCTTAAGACAGGAATTATGTAGAGAGTGTGCTCGAAATATGAGATTAAAAGGAAAAAGTCACCCAACACCTGCAATACTCCAAGATTATCTTTACATAAACACAAAAAAGTTCATCTGATGGCAAGACAACAGCTTTTTCTAATTGTTCTAGGAAAGAAATATGAGCTTTTTGAGGAAAAAATACTGTCCCCACAAACCATGTTTTCCTTAGGCCATTATAGCTGCAGATGCATTGCCAGATAAACATCATAAAGCTCAGTCTACTGCAAAACAGCGGACTGACCAATAAGGTTTAATTATGCCCTACAGGCAGTTAAGATAAATTCAGAAATACATTAAAAAGAAGAAAGGAGCAAAAAATTGAGAAAATTTCCAGATTTGCTTCATAGTGATCTTAAATGCAGATATATCCCATTAATTTTAACTTATTTAACAAGACAATAATCAAACTAAAACTGCTCATTTGTGTAAAAAGCAGTTGGGATGCTACTCTTAATACTAGTAAAACTTCTTCAATGCATATGCAAATAAGAGCTATTTAAATATATTGATTATACAAACTAAGCCACCTGATTTTGTGTTAGAATTAACACTACAGGCCACTTGTAAAGATGTTCAAAAATAAGATTATCCCCTATAAAAATGCTATCTAACAAATACACTTTTTATTTGTTGAATTCAGTCTTGTAACATACTTTTCTCTTAACATGCCTAACAAATTTTGGCAGGTAACTGGAATCTTCCTTCAGTAATTTTTCTCATCTTTGAATTTGAAATAAAGCTTATACTTAACAGTTGCATATATATATTTTTAGAACCTATGATTTAAAAGTACAGAAGTGAATTACTACCATCATGAGACAACTTAAAGTCATTAAGTTAGAAGCTTTGATAGCACAATTATATCAATGTAATTCAAGTTATTTTTGACAGTTAGTATAGAATATTTTCAAGTATAGGTTTACTCTAGCTATTGGTTATGAAAACAACGTTACCTGGCCTCGTATGCTTACAAAAAGGAAAACAAACAAACGAACAAAAAAACAAACACACACCCACAAAAACAGAACCTACGCCCTAGCTAGTAAAGCTAAGAACATATGGTTAGCAGGTTATTTGTTAATACTGTGACACTCTCCTTTATAAAGCAGGTCTCAGGCTGCTGAGCTAAAAAGTCAGGTGTGATAAATAACAGATAAATAACACCCCACTCCACTAGCAGGGGATAACCTACTGGCACATGACCTGAGCAGGCTGACCTGAAGAAGATAACAGGAGATGAAAGAAATATAGGCCAACAAATGCAGGCTCTGAAATATCATTCCTGAGATAAGGCTAACTATATGATTTAATACTGAGCATGGTAGAATGCCATGCTCTCATCCTCAAGAGAGCACAAACCCTTGGTGCCAAAGGATCATTTACATATATACGTCAAAGAAATAATTCTCTTTTTTTCTTCCCCATTAGAAACACATATAATAGTAAGGTGAAAAAGCGTAGAATAAAGTGAAGCAAAAATCAACAAACCAACCATTTTCAAAACATAAATTAGGAACTACCATAGCTTAATAATGAATTCTTAATACTGAATTTGTAGCGTTCAATTATTTGATCTTCTGAACTTAAGGAAAATACTTGAACAGAAAGTTGTTCTTTAAAGATACTCTTGAGCAATATCAAGAAGCGGTCCTTGTCCAGATACAAGAACACATTTTTCATGATAACGTTTGAACATTCGCAGAGGACTGTGTGACATCATCACTTGGTCTTGTGAAATCTGTTTGGAATTTAAGAACAAAAGGAATTTATTGGTTTTCGGTTAAGTGATTTATATGTAGATTTAATTAACAGGTGTGACTAATTCTATGAATTACAAAAAAAAATCATACATACCTACATGAAACCCTACCATGTAATTTTCTCCTAAATTTCACAGCTGAAGTACTGATAACACCCCAGAAAAAAAAATAAATAACTACATTACTAATTGACATAGACATCCCTTTCTGCTTCCACAATTCTTCTATTCAACGTGAACACAAGGTTTTCTCTCGCAGTCTTACAGAGTCACCAAATTCATTTAGAAAACAAACAGGGAAGAAGAACGATAACTGCTCTAGTTCCAATTGTGGTACCTTGCTAGATTGCAGCATTGATTTCATTGTATTAGATGACCTTCTTGTTTTAGTTACATATCCCAATAGCTATAAAAACAGTAAAATTATTATACTAGAAGAATTCCTATTATAAATTACTATCCACCACTGCTACAGATCTAAAAAAATCCAGAAATAATTCAGACATCACATTTTACCCACGACAAGTGTGATTTTATTGATGTAGACATGCCCATGTCTCCTGACCCGTACTGAAACAAAAAGCACCGCAGAACTAACTTCACAGCTTTATCTCTGTAATGCTCAAACACAGTCCCCAAAAATGGGCCTGCAGAGCCCACAGACTGGAGGTGAATAAAGTTTTACCACTTGTACCAAAGAAAGACAGGAGGCTCCAGTCTTCACATTATCACAGAAGACATTCAGCTTGCTAGAGCAGCATTTCGTGTTACTGGCACACATTTTTTTTTATTATTCAGAAAGAGAAGACAAGTTTTAGTCCCACAGTAATAATTTTGCAAAGAAATACCATTACCATTGGAAATATCAGTACCCTTACCAATGCAAATACCACAATCATTAGCTTTGGACAGTATTTTTTACTTTTATAATACTTCCAGCAAAGCATTTCAGAGGGCTTAAGGGAAAAGCAAAACTCACTGAGCAGTATTTAATGGAATATAATACATGTGACATTCACCAAAAGTAAATAACTAAATAAATAGGATTTAAGCTACTCACTGGAACTCCCAGTATATGAGACAACTGATCAGCTTTTTTCTGGCGAAGGCAATTCCCTGCATTGGTGACAAATACTACAGGCACCAAGAATTGTCCCTGAGAATTAACTAGCTTTTGAAAGGCTGTTTTTGCAGCAGGTATTGGAGTCTTTCCTCGCACCAGTACACCATCAATGTCAAAAAGAAACCCAAAGGACGGCAGTATGTTGAGCTGTAAGAAGGAATTGAAAAGAAAGAGTATAATAATTATGTCCATACGTAAATGTATTCAATAAAATGTACAATAGCTGCAGCACAGTTAAAACACACACTTCCACCGGGAAAGAATGTATTTTATGTTGCACTTTTTAACATGCCTTATAGGCATACATATACACTACAATACCTACTTTGGAAAAAGGAACACTATAATTCCCTTTTCCTTATCCATACAGCTTTGTGAGTTCTGCCTTATCTTGAGTAGTTTCAGAATGTTTCAGAAGACTGGGACAAACTGAGTTAAAGTGGTAAACAGAGGTACAAAATACATGCTGCTGGGACACTGAGTCCCACTTCTGATTTAACTTGACTCAGGAGTTAATAGGTAATTTTAATGCAGAGAATACTAACCAAACCCACTACTAACCACAACTAAAAAAGTAAATTTTTCAGCAGCAGGTAGGTCTTGAGTGCAAATACTGTACATGACTCCTCTCTTACAAGATGTTTAGGTACTGAAACTGTCCCTGCGGTCACTTGTACTTTTTCTATTCTGTAACAGCCTCAGCTACAGCTAGCTATCCATTACTGGTCCTTACAAATCACTTCAGTGGTTCTTAGTTTTGCATATGGCAGACTAATGCCTTCTGTTAAAGTTAGCACCTCCTTAACTAAAGGTGCTGTTTGAGTTGCTAACATTTTCTAATCCCCTGCCTTCGAAGAAGTGAAGAACTGGACTTCAGCAGCCCAGGAAAGATCAAGGCTAACTGGGTAAGAAAGATAAGCTGGCTGATATGCCTAAGGAGCGAAGAGGTAGGTTAGTAAGGAGGGACCAAAAGTATCTAACCATCATTTCTCTCCCAATCCTGAAATGAAACGCAGGACTCTTGAGATTTATGATCCCCTCTTTCATCATTTGATAAAAAAGGACTGAGAGAATAAGGACCAAGACCGAGCGTGGCAGGGAGAACAGGAACAGAAATGACTCTGGCCAATGAAGCTAGGTCAGCCTTTGCTATTCAAGCTATTTGAAGGGACATACTGACAGAAATCCAGCCCACCATGCATCAAGAAGGGCATTTTGCCTATTAAAGCAGCACTTTGTTCCTCATCAATTATTCATCTGCTACATTTTTCCTGCAGCTGGGTACACACAGAGATGGACACTGCCATCACCATATGTGAAAGGAGATGTAGCTACACTCTCCTTGACAAGTTCTCGCTGCTGTCGTCTCTAGAACTATGACACAAACTACATTTTGAAAACCCATAAGTTAGAGTATACTCCCTGACAGAGCCCCATTTAATAATGTTAATATTTTAAATGTACTGTGATGTCATTGATTTTATATAGGCAGTTGTTCAGTTTAACATGCACAAACTCCTGCTGAAGCCCTCTGCTTTCTCTCCCATATAATCATCAACCCCCTGTTTAAAAACAAAACAAAACCCCCCGCAACCATTTTCTCTCAGTAGTCTGCAACAGTTTCAGGAATGCTGCACCAGAAATAACCCGGCTACTACACCACAAATGACACTGCAGGCTTGCTGATAACCATACAGCAGTCTTTTTAGTCTTTTTTAAACAGGTATGTGAAATTACTGAAACCAGATTGTAACAGGGTCGTAGTAAATGCTGCTCTTCACGCTAATTTTGCTATCTGAAAATACTGCAGATTAACAATGCAAATTTTATAGTAGCAAAAATTTGCCTTGTATTAACTACATAAAGAAAAAGAACTAAGTGGTGAATTCACAGCCCATGCAGCAGGGAACAGCAGAACCAGCCCGTTCTTTGTCCCCACCGCAAGGCATACTGCCTTCACGCCGCCGACTGCCAGGAGCGGCCGGATCCCCGCCGCGGGAGGCAGCGCTGCAGCCGGGCGGCAAACGGGGCCAAGCCCCGTGCCCCGAGCGCTCTCGGAGGCGACCACAACGCCCTGTCGCCGCTCCTCTCTCTCACAGCCTAACGCCGAGGCCCGTCCCGGGAAGGGCCGCGCCACCGCAGCCCCCTGGCAGGGCGAGGCCGGGTTCGGGGACAGCCGCCGCCGCCCGAGGCCGTTTCGGTTCCGCTCCGGGCTCGCCCCGCACGGGCCCCCCCCCGCAGGAGGCGGCCGGCGCGGCC
>VXAA01006837.1:1947886-1960948 GCA_013399115.1 Anseranas semipalmata | reverse complement strand
TCGCCCCCGGCCGCGCGCCCCGCCCCCGGCCCCTCCCCAAGCCCACCCGCTGGTAGCGCCCAGCGGCCACGGAGAAGGGAGAAGCACATTGCTGCCGAGGACGGGCCCTTTTCAGTTTAACAGGGACCAGGCCTTCTGGTTCTTCGGGAATCAGTGTCTTTTGAAAAAAATAAGCACATCGTGCACATACAGAAGCGCTGCAGCATCGCAGATGCGGGATCGGTGTTGCAGCACTGTTTCCCAGCTACTAGACTTTAACATGAGGAACCAAACACAAAGTACCACCAGTTAACGGATACTCTGCAAAGCTCTCTCTACTTATCTTGCTCATCTGCTAATACGGATTAAGTAAATCCACTTACTTCCTCGTACTCCCGACAAATATTCCTCCCCACCCTCTCAGACTCCAGGGAGAAATCGATCCTCCAGCAACTGCGCTGCACTTACCCAGACAGAGTAAGGAAGGTGCCTTTCAATCCGCACCACTTATGTGGTTGGCACAAAATGAAACAAAATTGAGTGCATTTCTAAAACACAAAGCATGCAAAAGGCGATGCAGAGAACAGAACAATTAAAACACTAGGGGAGGTTATTCCCTCAAAGCCCAAGCCAAGATCATGCACAGCGCAGAACTCTGAAGCAGAAGAGAACAAGCTACCCGCAAGCATGTGTGAAATGATTATTGCCACTTAGACATGTTCGAAGCTGAGGTATTATACCCACGGTAGAGTTACAAGCCTGATAACATACACATCTCTACAGTTGCAAGCCCAAAGTAAGAGTTAATGCAGAGCCTCTGCACTGTTTCATTCTCTAGGACAAACTACAAGTTCAGTTTCATGGCTCTGGCTACAGAAGCTTCCCAACCCTAATTTCACCAGCAAATTAACAGCCTGTAAAACAAACAGAATATAGGTATTTTGGCTATAGGTCACTGCTGAGAAACAATTACTCTGCAATTTGTTGGCTCGGACATGGCCGAAATGAACATTCCACTTAAAAACACTTAGCATTCAGAGCTGCAGAGTGTTTGGTACAGGGGATTCAACCAGCTGCCAGTTTGCATTGCACAGTTCCATACTGCATTTTTATACATATATTCCATTTCTGTGTTGGTCAGTGGAGACCAGCATACGCCTTGAAGACTTCTCTATTTATCTCATTGTATCGGTCTTGCTCAGGGCTGTTAGCTGCTCTTTTGAACATGAATGCATGAACATGAATGCAATCTTGTCTTGATTTTTTCTCATTCTTCCTGTTTATTCATTTTTTATGCCTTTTCTATCACTTCATCCCTAATCTTCGTCCTTTTTTCTCTGTCTTTCATGCTACAGGGGCACATGGTGATATGAGGGACCAACCATAGGTATTACCAAACTCCCAAACTGAATCACGCCATAAAAACTAGCGCTTTTTTCCCCCTAAATCTAGTTTGGTTATGTGCAGCACGTAGCTTAGCAAGTCTACAGCAAGACTTGCATTATTCTTCCAAGCACTGTTCCACTAGAAAAAAAAAAAAAACAGTTGTACTGAACAAGAAAAAAAAGTAGTCTAATAGAAGCATGGTTGGCAAGGGGCTGTTTACAACCAAGCTTTAACTCTAAATGCCTTTTTGGCAAGTCCACCTGGCAGCTCTGGTTTGTTTATTTTTGTTCCCCTTTTTGTCATACTATGGTTTGGTGACTAACACTCCTGAGGCATGATAAGGACTTAACAGACAGCCTGCCAATTTATTAAGCTCCAGGAACTCCGTGGCTCAGTGCCAGGCAACAAAGCCTTTAGCTTTCACATACTAATCTCTTTCATAGGTGAAGTACGCTAGTCTGATCCCGTCCTGCTTGTCCATAAACCTGTTGGCCCATCCAACATGAAAGGAGCCTATTCTTCCATTCTTGGTGGCTAGACGTTTCAGGGAAGGAACTCTGGGAAACAGTGTTGTCTTTTGCAGCAATACAAATAGCCTATGTTTATCCATAGCACATTAGCTTCTCTAAAAGTGAGACAAGAAAACACTCAAGAGGCAGCAGCAAAAACTAAAAACAACTTCAGAAAGATGCTTGCAACTCAGAGCACGCAATTACTGAGTCAGAAACACACTAGTTTGCTGCTACATTACAATAGATAGAGCTGAATATTAAAATCATCTAGAAACTCTGTAGTCCCTGATGTGATCAGCTGTTAAATATTGTGTTCCTTAGATAGCACTTCTACTCCATGGCTACAGAAGTCCAATTTAAAGTTTCATTTATTCAGACCTGTATAACAATGTTAGTCACCGTAAGACCCTAAACAGGCCCTCTGCTGTGATCTGCCTCTTGTCACATGATACACAAGCTGTGAGCAGTAGGGGATGCACAACTTCAAATCCTTACATGGATGATTGTTTATGATCGCACTCTTTGACTATGATTAAGGAAAGAACACAATCCTTTGAGCTAGAATGAAACAAGACATCAGTCTGAATAAAATTTTTACTAAAAATATTTGAACAAGGTATTGCAAAGATGCAAGTATTTACAACAGCTGCTGAAATATCCAGCATTTGAGCAATTCACACACACATGGCTACAAACCATAAAAATGACAACAGCTTTTAGACATACTGCATGTGTTATATAAAGAAGCAAATCAACTTCAAAGTCACTCAAGATCTACCATCAAGCTCTCTCTGAACAGGTTCTACGCTATTCTGGCAAACTAACCAGGCACAACAGAGTAAGTTACTTCTGGACTCAGGTCAGCTAAACTCAACATGAGAAAAATGTTTACAGTTACAGTCCGGATACAGGAGACAGACTGCAGTAACATCAGTCAGATTTCCCTAACGATTTAAGAAGTCATTTGGTTTGCTGTCTTATCTGTAAGAGGCACCACTGACAGACTGTTTCACAAAGTGAAAGGACTGAAGACACTTACTGGAGATGTAGAAACCATGTTAACCCAGGCCCGATCTTTCTCAGCACCGAAGTGCAAGTCATCTCAGCAGATAAGCCAAAAGAGTGTTTTTCCTTCTATAGAATACACTGGAACTTGATCACAACTTACTCTTAACATTCAGAGGGGCTTTCAGAGCTAGAAGTGATTGCTGGCAGAATATATGAAACTATTCCTTTAGGATGGGTTATATAAAAACAGAACATACTGGTGCAACGTTATAATCCTAAAAGTCTTTTTGCTTCTTCGCTCTGTGCCATGAGAGTTTCACTAGCATACTTCTGAAGAAGCTCCATCTTCTTTCTCCGCACAAGAGCTTCCTCAATCTGCAAATATAAAAGTAAGACATTCAGCTTAATTGAGATGCTGAAACTCAGAATGCCCAGCTATTAAGACGGGAGGAAGGAAAGCACAAGAAACAAACAGTGAAAGTTAGAGGCTTTACTAGTATAAAATTAGTGGAATAGCGACGAGTCAGGAATATCTTTTTTAGTACTCAAAAGTTCACGAAAGTCAAAAGAAGCAATAAAATGGATGTGTCTGTTTCAGATCTCTGCCCCTAACCTTTTTAATTAGGAAGTGTGCTGCAATTTTATTTTACTCTCCATACAGTTAATTGAATTTTGTTTCAAACAACTGTCTCAGATACAGATTTAACAAACACAGAACAAGTGGCGTTACACCACACTAGTCTATATACCTGAGGTCGTTTAGTGAGCGTGCCTTTCACAGTGGCAAAGACTATGAATCTCTGACATAAGTTTTGTCTAGAAGTCTCAGCAAAACGTGATTCTTAAGCAAGCACATACTTTAAAGATAGCAACATGCAAGATTAGTTTTAATCTCAGTAAAGATTTTGTATTTGTCCAAATAGCACACAAGCACATAGCATCACTCAAAAATAATTCTTCTGAATCTTAGATTTTTGTAATTTAGAATCTAAGACATAATCCCATAGGCATAAGGCATGGAATGATCTGCCACTAGAAAAAAGGATTACACTGACTACTGTCTAACTAGAAGACTGCTATGTAAATCAATGGTTAAGTCAAAACCAGTCCTGAGTCTCAGTTATGCTCTCTTCATTAAGAGAACACCATCAGCCAGAGAGCAACAGTTTCAATCATTATTTCTCTCTTACAGTTTTGACAAACCATTACGCATATTTTGTTGAATGTGCAGGATCATGACTTCACAGCAGAATACAGCACTTTAGTCTGACAAGATGACAGTAGGTGACAAAAAACCACAAGCCATCTCTGTGATATAAAGGTATACCTACCAAAAGATACATAACTCCAGAACATTCTTGGCTGTTATATTTCAATCCACTTGTCAAATGTTAATATATACCATAGAGCAATTTCAACCTACAATACTCAATTTAAGGTCATGCCACCAGAATAATTTTAGAAAAGTTATGAGAGCAAACCCTGCAATTCAGAAATAATCCTATTAAATTTAAAAAAGTTAGACCATCAACAGAAAAGCATAGTAAAGATATAGTGGGAAACCAGGGTTATCTTGATCACAATTGATTAATAACTGATCATAATTGCATGATTGAGTGCACCCTCAGCAAGTTTGCAGTTGAGAACAAGCTAAGTGGAGCGGTTGACATGTTGGAGGAAAGGGATGCCATCCAGAGGGACCTTGACAGGCTCGAGAGGTGGGCCCATGCAAACCTCGTGAAGCTCAACAAGGCCAAGTGCAAAGTCCTACACCTGGGTCAGGGCAATCCTAAGCACAAATACAGGCTGGGTGGAAAACGGATTAAGAACAGCCCTGAAGAGAAGGACTTGGGGGTACTGGTGGATGAAAAAACTGAACATGAGCTGGGAATGTGTGCTTGTAGCCCATAAAGCCAACCATATCCTGGGCTGCATCAAAAGAAATGTAGCTAGCAGGTCAAGGGGGGTGATTCTCCCCCTCTATTTGCCCTCATGAGACCCCACCTGGAGTACTGCATTCAGGTCTGGGGCCCCCAGAATGATTCTATGATAACACCACAACACATTCCAACTTATGTAATACTTATGAAGGTTTAGGAAATTGTCAGATGAAGAGGGTTAAAGCAATGGTACCATAATTCTGGCCAGTTTCACAGCGTATGCAAGAGGATTAAATAGCTGCAGAGTAAAATCACAGAAGGTACAGCTTAAGATGTGTATCTTGGAATAGCCAGGGCACATGTCTGCAATTCGATTTTCTGATGTCTTACCTCCTGTTGAGAAGGCACTGGAACGTGTGCGATAAATTTCTGTTGGCCTTCTTCACCTTCTTTTTCCTTGCCACCTTCCTCATCAGACTAAAAAAAAAAAGAGAGCTGGGCTTATGAATCATGAGATAACACAAACAAAACAAGATACTGAAGGAATGACCAGTTTTGACTTATGGACTATCTCCTTTTTATTCTAGGGATAAACCCACTTAGGTAGGGACTGAAAAATAAGAACTGGCTTTCAGTATCCCTTTTACAGATCTCAGAGGGCACTGGGAATGTCCTTCACCTCTCTTACTGCCTTTGGGTGCAGGGAGAACAAAGAAGCAAGTCACAGTGATGACTACAGCATCAGCAAAACCTTGTTGTATCAAAATTCAACTATGAACAAAACCCTGGCTATAAAATGGCTTTGCTATGCATTGACAGTGTGAAAATTACCTCACAAAAAACTGCTTGTATTATGACAAGTTGCACCAGGGTAGGTTTAGGTGGGATATTAGGAAAAACTTCTTCACTGAAGGAGTTGTGAGGCATTGGAACAGACTGTCCAGGAAAGTAGTTGAGTCATATTCAACAGATGTGTAGATGTGGTGCTTAGGGACATGGTTTAGTGGTAGACTTGGTGGTGGTAGGTCAGTGGTTGGACTTCATGATCTTAGTGGTCTTTTCCAATCTAAATGATTCCATGATTCTGATTCTATTACTGGCGTAGATCGTACTTAGAAGTGTGACTCAACAGTGCTGTTAACACCCTACCTTACAAATACCAGCAGTCCAGGCAATGACAGTTAATCACAAGGTCTCAGCTGTTAGCTGTTTCTCACTCTAGCAAAACATCTTTCCTAGCTGCCAGCTTTCATCACTCTGTAAACTTAAACCAAACACACTTACATACTTTTTTTTTTTTTTAACTAAACAGGGACAATTGAATAGGAATTTAGGCAGAGAGAAGGGCAGAATTCAGCAGCAGAGAGGTTCTCATCAAAATAACTCTTCTTCCAAGAAGGCAGCATAGAAGACATATGAAATGTAACATCACCTTAACCATCACATACCTCATCATCATTGACAGCATAGATATTTACTTCCTCCTCCTCCTCCTCATCACCCCTCGCAAGTCGCGCCTCTCTCTCCATTTTCCATTTTTCCACTGCTTCTGCTATAACTGTTCAGCAAAGGAAAATCACAAGTGTATGTGAGAGCAGTTTAAAGCAGCATGGTCCAACTGTAGCCCCAGTTTCTTCAACAGCAGTCCTGCAACAACTCAGGCTAGAGCTCCTTTGATTTGTCTCCTATTTCCAAAGCTTTTTTTCAAGACAAACTTCTCAGTTAAATCCTCTACATCACGAACACACACTTACTGTAGAACCTTGATGTCAATGTTGTCTGAGCAAAATCCAATGTTAGCAAGTACCACACTGTCACAGTGCTAACTGGCGTACATTTTAGAATCTAAGTGTCATGGATAAACATCAACTGGCTTTGTTAACTCAAAAACAGGGGATCACATGACCAGGCTAAGTGACTCTTCAGCTCTGTAACATGTCAGCAGCTACAGGAATCCTGGTCACCATGTTGTTAATTAAACATGATTATGCTCCTTGGAGTGACCACCCACGTAAGTAGTTTTCTTTTCATCTCAGAGTGCATTTCCCTCTTATTTTGTAGCACAATTCAAATTCTGTAACTCACTGCTAGCTAGGATCTGTTAAGCTGTTCTGTCTTCATTATGCAGCTGAGAGGTACTAAGAGCTGTAACACACATTTTAAGATGATCAATAACATCACAAGTGCCTAAAAATTGCAGAGAAGTGCAAGATTGATGTAACTAGGCAGTAGAAATGCCTACAACTATATAAGTCAGCAGTCATTCCCCATGGCTCCCAGAGTGAACATTAAAACGGTCTCCCTAGGAAAGCAAAATCTAACTAGTGGCACATGACTGTGTTTTGTGTGGTTATGAAACAGAAAAGCTACACAAATTAAGAAGTTTTTTTCAATACTTTGTTTCACAACAATTTTACTCTTCTGATCACATGGTAGATGGCACAAGAACTTAGGTAACAAGTGACCCTAAGAGAATCTTAGGCATTGTGTATTAATAATACTGAAAAAAAAAAACAGACATTCCTTGCAATGTGCATTGAAAGACAAATTCAGGGTTACATTAGCCACACTAACTCAGGTCAAGGCTCTTTCATAGAATCATCCCCCTCCCTCCCCCCATACTTCCATTATTTCCATGTATTTTTCTGCTAGCATCTCTAGCCTTATTATTTCAAGTAGCGCAATCACCAAAGATGATAATTTTCTTAAATAACCATATGAATGCAGATGTGCTACCTCTCCTGTCTGCAATTAGCAGTATGTGTGAGATGAACGTGGAGCGAGACACCTTTCTGGGAGCACTGCAGCACACAACTTCCCTTCCTATGGTATCAGTTGTCTGTCAGTCAGCTGCTGTTCACCTGGGCTAAGGCTCCTAAGCTATGCTGCAGGACACAGATAAGTGGAATATTTCCTTTATACTCCTCTTCCTCCCTGTCCTATTATCTAGCCAGTAAGGCATGAGTTCTGATACACGACACTGTGAAGATCTCACTGTGGAGAAAGGAAAAGTGTAACAAGTGGATGGCCACACCAAGAGCCACTCCGTAGTAACAATTACAAGCTCAACTTACAATCATTTAACAAGTCACTTTCTGCAGCCTTGTTTAAACTTTTTTCCTCTCTAATTCCAAAGAGATAATCATACACAAAAAGGAGCACTCAGAAATGACAAAACTATTCAAGCAAAAACTGATTGTTTGGGACTTGCCTGACAGTATGGGACATGAAAAGAAGTGTCAAATCTTGCTTTTTTTTTTTTTTTTTTTTTAGCAAAATAAAAACTCCACATTTCTTTTTTTACTGCTGATTTTGGAACTGTGGGTCTGTTTGGAATTAGGTCTGTCCAAGAAAGAGGGTGCTAGATCCAGAATCAGAATTTCTAGAGACCGTAACCATGAAGTAATATGCAGGTAAAAGTTAAAATTTTTGTTGTCACTTCAAACCGAGGTTAAGAGTGGCTTTTCTCCACATTAGAGGTTACCAGAACATTCTAATGTCTACACATCTAAGTAAAACTAGATGACTATTCATGTAGGTTTTTGAATCTTGCATACCCTTCTTTTCATGTTCTTGTTCCAGTGGCTCCAGAATACCGTCATCTTCATCCCTGTAGCCATAGTATTCCGCATCAATGGATTTCATAAGCTCAGCTCGAGTTTTTCTGGGTGGTGGAAGGGCTTAAAAAAAAAATACATGACTGTCATTCAAAGAAGTCAATCTTGACAGCTTGCAATGCATTCCTGATTCCCATCAGCCTCACAGCAACTACAACTACCTCAATAAGCTAATAACGCTAATAACCAGTGGATGACCTGAACTGCTGACAGTATCAGGACTACTGGTATTTTACTCTGGCCTGCACAAACCTGTTTGAATGCACGACCCTGTTGCTTCCTATCACATAGTTCCCACCCTCTGGCAACCCTACACTCTGTCACGCACATGGTTTTCCCCTGCACCCCATACTGGAGTCCCAGTATTGAGCAAGACTATTATATGAAAGGAGCTAGAAAACTGTCCCAAGCTCCTGCAGATCATGTAGTACCTCCCATAATTCCTCAGATGGCAAATAAGAAAGAGCTGATTCAGCAGGCCTGCCTCATGTTCAAGTCCAAGTAATTCTCAATCTATGACAAGTCAATACATACTTTTATCTACTTACATCTAGATTTCCCTATTATGACAGCTGATTCCTGAATCTAAAATTATGTTCAAATTGATTTATTTTTTAATTCTGAACTCAGAGTACTACTTCCTGTAACTTACCAATAAAGTTAACCTGTTATGCTGGAAGGTTTCTGTAGAATATTAGTGCTTGCTATTTTGAACTCACAGTAGAAAACAGTTTATTCTTTTCTACATTTCTTTTATTAAATTGCAAACAGTCAAAGGTGCTCTTTGCCCAAAGAAATAGCATTTAATTAATCACTTGAGTTCATTGCTTCATGGAGCTGATCTCAGGCACAGGCCAGGATATGCAATTACTAGCATTCCCAACGTTCTATGGTAGACATTTTACTCAAAAAGATACCACTATGCAGATTCATATCTGGGAAGAGTTGCTATTTACTTACGCTCCTTCTCAAAAAGTTCTCTAACTCCTGGTAAATCCTTTGCAGCTCCAAAGTATTTGTAACCTCTGTTTCCTGGAACTTCTTTCCCTTCATGATCTAACATTCTTGGTCCAATCCTCTGAAAAATAAACAGTTAGTTGCTTTATATTTTAGTCCTTTTCCATCTTGTATTTCCTGTTTTCCTGGGCATCTTAATAGGTTAAAGGATTGAGAAAGGAAATATGCTATATCAGCCCAAACAACCCTACAGTAAAATGTCCTCGTATCTCATTTTTATGCAGTCTCTACTTTTACTAGAAATCACACAGTTTAAACTACCATGCAAACCATAAAGTGCCCACACCTGATTCACCTTGACAAAATAGCTAAACCCGTCTTATTGTCTGTACTATTATATTCAGGTATCCTGTAAATAACCACTACTAAATCTGACAATAAACATACATTTGATGTTTTGGCAAGTGAGAGCTAGTCTCATTATTTCATTTTTAGCAGTAACTAAGTGATCCAAGTAAAAAACCTTCCTACAGGCTGATGCGGTACAGAATAAAAAATCAACACTTACTGATGGATAAAATCAGAACATTGCTGTAAACTCTTAACAGGAAGGTAAGACCCCTCAAACCAGTGTTCCAAATGAAAAGTCAAATTTGCTCATCTTGGAAACAAATGTTAGATCACTTTAGAAGAAATATTTAGGGATTGAATGAAATTCCTCTCTAATAAACACTGGCCAAGTAACAGTGGTCAACTGTTGCACAGATTTTTCTCATTACTCAGTTTACTTGTAAGCGGAACCACTATGTAGTACAAAAAAATCTACACTTACAGCATAATCAGGACCTCCTAGCTCCCTTATTCTGACTTCCCAGTGTCCTTTTTCCCTCAGAAGTTTGTTTATTTCATCATTCAGGTCCCGAATTCTGAATTCACCTAATCCAGCTGTTAGAGGGAGAAGAAAGAATAAATTAAACAGCTTACTAGAAACTCCAGAATAATTTCAGAACTGACACAACTGAAAACGTATAACTCACAGGGAATACTGTGATTTTTACTTGAACTGGTTAGGACTGAAGATTCAAACACATAAAATTTAATCAGAAAAATCTTACCATTTTGAATCTGTGCCACTTTCTTGGAAATTTCCCCAATGATCTAATTAAATAAGAACACAGAAGTGAATTTCTCCACAAAGAAAAACACCCACCACCCACAAACAACTAGAAAACCTAGAAAGATCCTTCTAGAAGTTCTCATTTTGATCCAGAAAGGGGATCTAAGCCTAACATTTTCAAATATCAACACAGATTTTATTCAGACAAATACAGTACCCCAGATGCTTAAAATACATGGAATTATTTTACAGCAGTAATCATAAACAATCAAGTTCCTAATAAATATATCCAATAACTTCACCTCTGACTTTTCAGGCAAAGAAGGACAGAGAGGAGTGTCCCACAGGTCGACCACAGTTCCCAATGGAACAAATCTTCCCAGAAGAGGCTTCCAAGCAAATGAAAGACCCAGGTGGTGATTAGGAACAGCCAGGATGAATTTACCAATGGATAAGCATGTCCAGCCAACCTGACTGCTTTCTGTGATGAGCTGGCAGGCTCAGTGAACAAGGGGAGAACAGTGAATGCTGTTACCTGTGCTTTAGCAAGCCTTTCAGCACCATTTCAATACCAATACTGGCTGGACAGCCAGAGTCAAAGGGTTGTGATGACAGGACAAAGGTTTTGCTAGCAGCTAATTACTAGTGACACACCTCCAGGGTCAGCATCATCTAAAGTTCCTAACAGCCTGGATAACTGGATGCACTCTTGGAAAGGTCACAAATGATACCAGATGGGGGGAGCAAGGGCTCTGACAGGTTAGAGAATGGGTCTACGGGAGTTCCATGCAGTTCCTCAAAGAAAATGCAAAGTCTGCATCTGGAACTGACAGGATAAGCCCATTTAACAGTACAGGCCAACTGCTGAATGATCTGAAAGCAGCTTTTGAAGAATAAGCTGAACAAGAAGCTGAATATGAGTCAATGATACGTCACTGCAGCAGAGGCCAACCTCATACTGCACTGGATTAGCAAGAATGTGGCCAGCATGTGGAAGCGACTCTTCCCCTCTATTTGCCACTTGCAAGATCACACCTGGAGTACAACATACACATGATGAGGGCTGGAGCATATGACGCAGAAGGAGAGGCTGAGACGAAGCTGGGTTTGATCAGCCCTAAGAAGAGAAGATGAAGGGGGAACACCCTATTGCTGTCTTCAACTACCTACCGGAGGGTATAGAGACAACAAAAACTATTTGAGAGGTGCATGACAATAGGACAAGCAGCAACAAACTCAATTCAGACCAGGGAAATTCTGATTAAATTCATGAAAAAAACCTTCATTAAGAAGGCAGCCAAACACTGGCAGAGGGGCCCAGAGAAGTTGCGGAATCCCAATCCCATAAGATATTCAAAACTCAACTGGACGTGGCCCTGGGCAGTTCAGTGTGGTTGGACCTGCTCTGAACAAGCGTGGTGAACTTTCCAATATTCCAGTTTAAATTAATCTGTGATTTAACTGTCAGTATACTGAAGAATTCTGAAAAATTCAGCACTTCTGTTTTAGAAAGCCTGCTTACAAAAGTTCAACCTGCTATAGAATTAGAAAAATCTGTAGTTTCACATTACCTGTCGCCTCCATTTCTCAGCTTTAGGCAATTCATTACACTCTGACGCAAGGAAAGGTCTTCGTTCCTGTTTGACAAAAAGCCACACAATCTAGCATCAATGCATTCACAGCATTTCATGCAAACATTGTTGCTTAATTCCAAGCTATGCTACCAGCCTCCAGTAGATTCTGCTCCCACCAATTTTAAGTAGAAAAAAAAAAAGACTATTTACAGACCTACCAAATTAAATTATCACAGAATATTACAATCTACATAAGCCCACTTTATTCAAAACAAAACTTGTCACTTATTTCTTCATATCAACCCACAAAACTCTTCAGTACAAATAATGTTCCATTTAGGACAGCTGCATTCACATCATTTTCAATATACTAGCATCTAAATAAAATCCACTGTTTTCCAAGTAGCTGTTAAGTTCAGGCCTTTCTTTTGCAACTACTACTACCTAAATGCTGTAGCTTTTCTTCAAGTTGATGTCATTTTGCACTCTCCCGACTACCGTTCATTCACAACACTTTTTTCCCCCAACCTTCTTCACAATCCATTGACTTGCTTGCACAAGGTAATGTTTCATGTTCCCTTTAAGACTCTGTGTGCAATTATTTTGTCCCTTTCCCTACAGTACTTCCACAGGTCTACCCTTTATATATTAAAAAAAGAAAAAAAACCACCTTCCTTCATTTAATATATCAGAAACTGTCCCATCTTATTCCCTGGCTATTGTTCATGGAATCCTTTCCTGCAACTGCTGCAACTGTTTCCTATGTCTCTCACTTACGTGTAAAACATCGTTTCTTAAGGTGCAAACACAGGACACTTGAGTGAGTTTCCAGAATTCCTTTGTCAGCTACCCAGAATTAAAAATTATAAACCTGTCTAAAAAAGTTAGAGAACACTCTGATCCCCACATAAATATTCCTGCAATTTGAGTTATGATTCAGTGGAAAATGTACAGAAATAGCCAGAGAGACAGTTGAGAATCATTCACTCGGGTTCTACGTGGGTTTAGAGGTGCTATTTCTTGCATCATAGT
>VXAA01006837.1:1931656-1944550 GCA_013399115.1 Anseranas semipalmata | reverse complement strand
CCCCCCCAAAAAATCTCCTGCAGCGCAAGAAGCGTGACAGCGATGAACTCCACGTAAATCCTTGCAGTAGAGCAGCCAGTGCACGCGAACCAACCCACCGTACGCGAGTGGGGCCGGACACCAGCAGCAATCCAAGCGCCACACCAGAAATCCAGGAGCTTCTCCATTCCACATTTCTTTCCTTGTGTTTTCTTGCTGTCCGTTCAGGGCCGTTACATGCTAATTGGCCCAGAACCATTATATGCTAACAGTGAGGGAACAACGAATTTTTCAATACACACAATGAATCAACTCACACACAGGTGTGAATGCATTTAAAACCAAGCAAGCAGGCTGATTTGTGCTTTGAGCAGCTGAAAGAAACCAGCACGTGAAAGCCAATGTTTCGGATCTGTTACCATCATTTAGATGCTAAAGTCACAGATGTAATAGGCTTGCCTGGCGCACAACCTCCAAACCACTCCTAACCCAAGTAGGTGATGTGCAAAATCTTCAATTCCCAGCTACAAAGTTCTGTATTGCAAGTTAGAATTTCATTTTCATAGTCTTATATAAAAGTTAACTATTTCTCCTACTAATAATTTCAAACCTGGAAATATTTCTCTTGAAGTTTGAGCATCTCTATTTATTTTTTGCTCCCCCTATACTTGAAGGTACATCCAACCATTTTGGAATAGAAATTCAATGCTCACCTCCTATAGTGTTACTGCAGCACTTTCAACTGACAGGAGAACAAAAGGCAATAAAAAATACTATTTTATTCTTCTGTATACTGAGTTTCTCCACTTATGAGATGTGCTATTTTTTGCAGCCATTTCATACACCACACTCAAGACCTCCTGCACAGCAAGCGTTACCAAACACGGATTAAGAATCTGACGCACAGAACATTTTCTTTATTCATCCATCACAGCCCACAACTTCTAATGGGAACATCCATCCAGATAAATTCCCACAGCATCTGAAACCTACACAATGCCTTAACACCAACATTCTCCTCTTGCATAGATGCCTTCTAAAGCCTACTGACCAAAGCCTCCCATATTTTACTCTCCAGACTGTGCATCTCGTTGTCAGTGGAGCAATTAAATCAATCCTTTGCAGTTGGTCTGAAAACCACACTGGAAAGACTTGTTTTCAGTGAGGATTTATCTCCTAATTCCATGCAGAAAAAACTTCCTTTTCTAGCAAGTGCTAACCTGTAAGACAGCCGTGGTTGTAGAACATAATCTATTACACATTCCTCTTTGCCTCCCTAACCTAACTAACCCACCGGATTTACAAAAAACATTACACTAGAGTTTGTCATGGGACTGCTTTTCAAAACGAATTAGAGATGCTTCACTTTTAGTGAAAAAGAAATAACATGGAACAAATAAAATACTAGGTTTGATTTTCTCAAGCATTTTTTCCTCATGAAATCGTAATTGCCTGTTCCTCTCAATATTAACTTCGAAACAACTGGTACTTTAGAACATTGATGCTGCTACTTGATGACTGATGCTAATTCACAAGTGGCACAGCCTTAGTTCACATTTGTTCACATCTAACAATATATTGCAGTGGCTGCAAGGGACCAGCAGGACACCGAGTTACTAGGTAGCTCAAGTCATCCAAAAATACTTTCTCAAAAATGAGAGGTTACCTATCATCAGTTGAACTCCCAGTGCATGAATCTTTAAGTCTGCTAATCCTCTCAATCCCCACTCATGAACAAGATTTCCCACATATATGGGCAGATTTCAGTGTATGCTGTAATATTCTTCCAAAAACTGGTAGCAAGACGTACCTCAACAACTGCACAACTCAGATCACAAATATTTGTAAGTATTCCAACTAGCCACTTCACAGAACTTCAGCTTTAAACTACAGCAAGACTAGGAAGAGACACTTCAGTTGGAATACTTTTTTTCCTTTTAAAAATTACATCATAGCTTGCATTTCTCAACTATCAAATTGTTTTCTTGTTAAAAAAGTATTTTTGATTCTTTTTCCCCAAATTATTCAGACTGAAGCAACTTAAGCACCTGAGTACTAAGCAGCAGTAGCTGCAGCATCTTCATAACCACAAGCTTAAGTCACTAAATTCCACAGGAAAAGTAAGCTATGTAAGTCACAAGCACTGTAGGTCTTTAATATATATAAGCCACAGGTTAAGTTCCAAAGACTTTAAGGCCTTTATAATCACAGAACTTCAATTTTTATTATTAGGGTAACTATATTTGTATGATCCAGATCTCCATACTGACCAACCACAAGACTGCACAGACTATGCTCTGATTAGGCTGTACTATCTGTACTACCCCAAGACAACCTACACATTTCAATTGTGGATTTTATAAGGGTTTTGGCAATCAGTGTAAGACTCAAAAGTACATTTATGTTCTTTACAGCAGCAATTAGAAATAAACTACAAAAATCCACTCAGGCAAGAACTTCTTCCCCACCCCTTAGATCCACAAGAGATGAAAGGCTTTGTTCTTCAGCATACAGTTGGACAGAAGGCATCTTGCCAAAGATGTGTGACCAAACTCTAATAGCAGTCACTGCCTCATTTTGGTTTTGCACTCTGCAGAACCCGCCTTCTGCATTTTTGTCACACAGACCAGACAGAAGCAAATACTTGGATTTTGTACTGCTTTGTCTAAGCAGCAAGAGTATTCACTCTACATGCTTTAAATAGCCTTCAGTGTTTCCTCCTATCTTTGCAGCATTATCAGTGCAGCCTTTCGAAAAACCTGCTCAGGTTGGCAGTCAAGTGATCTGGGCTCTGGTTACTGTGCTTAGTACTTTTGTTAAAAGTGTTTTTTCCCTGAACTACAGCTCAGCCTTTTTCTTCAGGCTTTCAATATCAAACTTAGGTTGAAAGCTTCAATTCTTTATAAATAATGGTATTTCATTAAGCATTAATGAATTCTAAGTTGGCATGGTAGCCCACTGCAGAACAGCAACAATCTGATCAGAGTTCACCTGATACAAGACAGCAGCAATGACTACTGCAAACCTGAGCACACATTTTAGGTATCAGATTTCCCCAAGTAACCCATTCAGAAGATTATCAGGCAATATGCCAGACTTTAGTTTCAAACACTCCCAGGTAGGAGTCCCCACTGCAATCTTCTGGTTTAACTGAAAAGTTCTTACTGCTCTTTTGTAGTGCTATAAGCTGCTGAAAGCAACACGCTTAAGTTGTTCCTGGAAGACCACAATCTTCAGGAGCATTATCACATGACTGCATCACATTTAACAGCCTCGCTTCCAAAATAAGTGAAAACATTAGCACAATACTTCACTGATTAATTGTAACATCTAGAAGACAAGTAATAGTGACAATCTAGTTTTGCTCTAACATAGCTGCAGATTATCAGACTGGTACTTCTCTCCCCAAAGGGGAGAGAGACAGGTAACCATTCCAACATCACAGGCAATTTTTTCCACGGCAATAGCATATACAAAGAACTCTGTGGTACTTCAAGGTTTTCCTTACTTTTATGTATGAAGATTAACTGTGCAGACATGTATGGACCACAGTACACTATTCCTGATCATAACTGTACAAAGACTCCATATTATCTACCAGAGCTTCTCAGACACAGCTGTAAACTCATAAGTTAAAGACATCAGCAGAATTCCAGCAGCCCTCAGCACCTTCTACAATTGTCTGATGGTGAACCACTCATCAGTCAAGAGCTCCTGCCTCCAGATTCATTTCCTGAGTGGATGTGCTAACGATACACTGCACTTAGTGTCAGCTCCTTTTAAAGTGTCTAACTTTATAAATACTAGCCCTTAAGTCAATCAACAGTTAGCTAGCAGAACAAAGTATGGAAATGGGAAGCGCTCATACTACCCAGCATTTTAAGAATTAGTCCTTGGTGTAATGACACGTGTAAAGGCTGAAATACTGCTAGCACACCATTAAAACTACTCCAGATTAGATCTGAAACATGCTGTACCTTCAACTTGTGCCTTCAGTGATTTCAGAGCGGAAGAAGTGCTTTATGGGCATCAGCAGAGACAAAGTAACAAGCCCCCCCACGAGAACACAATCCAGTCACATAAACCATGGGCAGATAAGCAGTAGTCTAGAAGGACTACATAATATATTTACCATTTGATGCTACAGGATGGAAATTCAACAGAAGACAGAACAAAAGAGAAATCCAAACTAAACTTTTTACACCTCCACATACCCCTTTTTAATATGTTATTTTGCACTGTGTACATGAAAACCAAAAATAAACAAAAGGAACTTTAGCCAAACTCCCCTTCCTCCTCCAGCTTTATTGATAGTTTAAAATTACATTTTCTATGTTCTAGGACTTCAATTGCTTTTACCATCTTACTTTAAAAACTGATTACAAGCAAATGAAACTCAGTTGTCTAAGTGATATAGTATACAAAAATAACATCTTGATTTCTGTGAAAATGCATTTATTTGCAACTCCTGAATAGCTCCAAATTGTATATGCTATGAGCACTGATGTCTGGGTTTCAGATTTACTTTGAAGTATTTATTCAAAAGCTTCCCATTACGTTCTGTATCTCCAACATGAACATTCATTGACTGAATTACTGTTATTTTTAAAGTTTATTCCTGATTTCTCTCTCTCTCTCTCATGGCCATTAACAGGCATGTGCATCTGTTTATTTACTCCCACACAGCTATATGCTCTAGGTAGGGCCTGATACAGATATTACTTGGTGTTAACAGCTACTGAGGTCAGACAATCCAAGGCCATTGTAATAAAATTAAAGTTTGAGGAAGTTTAGACACTTCCAGAATTTCTTTCCTCCTGCATAGAATCACTTCCATGTAACCCAGAGAGGGTTTGCTGGTCTGACTCAACTCTTCCCACTCATCAATCCCTATTCACCAGTGGCACGGAAAGGGGGTTCTTTAACAAAGCATTATACATAACACCTCTACCAAACTAAACATAAACATTTTGTAGTTAAATGCAGAAAGTTGATTTTTCCACCCCTTTCCTCCTTTTACACGGCAAGTAAAGCTCACTGGCCTGGGAGTAGCCTCTATCTGCCAACCTTTGGCCAGTGAAGAGGATTCAGAGAAAAATAATACAACCATCAATCAGAAAAAGGAGGGGCGACAAAGGAAAATAATTAGGCTGTAGCTTCAATTGTGCATTCCCGTGCAAGGTGCCCTGACTCGCCGCAGCGGTAGCAGTTGACTTCACTGGTCTTGCTGCAGTTGATGGCTACATGGCCAGTTTCACCACACCTGCAGAAAAAAAAAAGATTTTAATCCAAACCATCCAGAAAAGCAATTAGATTCTGTCAACTGCATTATCTACTTTGATTTCATGCAACACTAGTTCTGTACTCAAGACTTCTGCTTCAGTGTTCCCAAGTTCTTTGACATGAGACATATTCTGGTCTCTACCAAAGCCAGAAATCGTTCCTCAACTGATCAACTCTTACCAATCACTGTGTATTCCAAAGCCACAGTACACCAAATACAAATTGTATTTATTTTTTGTTGTGTCAGGTTTTGCTTGCTCTGATCCTTCTCCTGTCTGCAGTTTAGCCTTGGAGTGTAACTAGTTTTAACTCAAACACACCATGTTCTCCCCTCCTCCACAGAAGGGAGTCTTGGTGAGGGTGAAAGATACTGCGCTCATAAGCACACTAGCTAGTATAGGCCCATGTTCACAAAACAAGCAGCATTTTGAAGCTGGCTTTTCAAATGCAGCTGTCTCTCAATTTTGAGTAACAACAGATAGTTGTTTTGAGAAATAACCTACTTTTTCAATGTTTGAAGCTTCATTTCCTAACCAAAATAATACACAGAATGCATCTATCACTTCAGGTATATTTTGCAGTCACATCTTTTGTCAGCTCTTACCTATAGCATTTCACTTTGGTGCAGTCTTTTTGAATGTGTCCAAACTCTCCACAAGAATAGCACTTCTGCTCATCTGCATGGTCACAGTCACGAGCCAGATGGCCAGGTTTGCCACAGTTGTAGCAGCACTGCTCTCTCTCCCGCTTCGGCTCCTTGCAGTCCTTCGCAATATGGCCACCTCTACCGCAGTTATAGCAGGCTTCCACAATAAGAAAAACATACCAAACAAGACTATAAAACCTTGGTAGAGTGAAGTGTAGCATGCATCTAATGAAGGACATTTACTTTGTTTCCAGTGAATTATGATCAGTGTATAATATCCTTCTCTTCAACCACAGATCTCTGTCCATGTAATTGAAGAGATAGAATATTTAGTGATACTTACCATCCTCCTGAAGATCACAGTCCTTGGCAAGATGGCCAGACTCACCACAGCGGTAACAGATGTCCGGCAGAGATGAAGACATGAACTGGAAGCCTGCTTGAAATGGGTAACAGGAGAAAAAAAGGCTTAAGAATATTCTTAACTTAATCCCTGAGAGTTAATCAAGGACACTGCCAGCTAAGTTGATAAGTCAGGTTTAGCCTCAGAAGCCCTTGCAAAGTTCTTTTACAGAGGTAAGAACCAGTTAAGTTTGTTACCAATTTATGTCTTAGCCTTTGATTGTCTTAAGCCAAGAAGTGTTTTACACACTACTGAAAACAGACAGCCAGAGAAATCTTACTGTACAAATAAACAGAAAACCATAGCAATTAATTACCTCTGCCACGGCTTCTCATCCCACGGCCACGGCCAATCCCAGTTGGGCACTCCCGAGCCCAGTGGCCAGTACGTCCACACTTGAAGCATTCGTTGCTGCTCATAGTTGCAGATCACCTGCCTAAGGGGAAAAAAATGACATTTTTAGAACACTTTCCCCTCCCCAAACTAAAAGCTCAATAAGAGACTTAGAGGTTTCCTGCTCTCCTGACAGAGAGAATGAAAACCAAATAGGACTTCTCAGTAACTTTCTTGTACAGTATCTTATCATGACTATTAAAGCCACTGTAGGAGATACAAGCTTGTCTTGGCTTTGCTTGTAATAAGGCAGTTTCTAACACCCTAAAGAGACACAGTACACTATATAACTTCTTCCGATCAGTTTTGGTAGTCTGTCTTCACTTTGAAAGCTTACAAAATGCTTGTAAGTAGGGAAAGAAAGTGTATCCCATAACTACTGTCTTAACAGTCTTACTGTCGCTCTCTCTTTCAGAGAACACGTTCTTCCTTATCACTCAGTTAAACTCAAAAGCCAGCTACTTATCTCTATTTCTTCTTAGTAGTTGTTACCTTTTTTTGGTGAGTTTTTGGCTGGCAGCTACCACATTTCTTCACTATCCATTTCTCAGAATTTATTTCAATATATTAACTTATAGTTCAGGATATGTACTTCATCAGTTTACGTGAAGGAAAATGCTCAAGACATTTGGCTTCCCTAAAAGACATCAGGCACTTGCCAGATATCTAGAAGGCTAACTTGGAAAACATCCTTAGAATGCTAGAGAAACATCGGATAGGCATGCCTGTCCATGACAGTATAAGCCACTTTTGCCCATATTGGGGAATGGAGGAAGGTGTTTCACTGAGCAGGAAAGTCAGTCTGCCACAGACCTTGGAAGCAGTGGTAAGGATGGGTAGGTTAAATAGACTGTAATCGCAGTACCTTAACTCTCCTAAGGCGTAAAACAATGAGGCATGCCTTCTAGAACTAGGAAGAACAGAACAGGTTAAATATTTAAATGGGAACCTGGTTTAAAGTGTGCCTTAAGAGAAGTTTAAAACGGACTAGTTTAGAAATATGCATATTAACCTTTGTTTTGATGGAGTCCCAAACCATATGAATACTTCATATGTTGTCTCCCAATTAATTATTCTTAACCCAATGCAAGTAGAATCATTAGCTGTACGGTCTGCCAGTTTGCCTGATCCCCAAACTCATCTTCCTGTAACCCTACAGGCCTATCCATGCTATAGAATGCTTTTATTTATTTATTTTTAAGAAAGTTTAATACCAAAATAGTAAATATACTACTTTGTATGTTCCCCTAGGGACACTTTCAAGTAGAAATACAAAACTTGATGAAAAAAACACCCTGTCCAACATCCTAAATTACCAGGAATATGAATGAGTAGCATCTTGAAGCAAGTCACAAAAGAAGCAGCGAGAACAACACATGACCTCAAGAAGGAACCAGAACAAACATCCTGACATTTAGGTCTTAAATGGACATAGTATATTTAAACTTAAGTTTTTATTCAGTTATTTTTAGTATGCTCCAATGTAGAAAAAATTACCGTGGCTTTTTGGCCACTTCTCCCTCAAAACAGTTCCCCCTTCTCTCTAATTGCCATCCACATAGTGACCATCCATCATTCCCACCACAGTAAAAGCAGGAGAATTTAAAGTACAAGAGATGTGAAGCTTAATATACTACTTCTGTAATCCCACACATCTACATTCCAACCGGATCAGATGATATTTGCTCTTAAAATGAAATTCTGCAATGAAAGGATGCAAACAGATCTTCAACAGATGTTAAAACAACTGGTTGTATGAGCACTTTAATATTACAAATACTCAGATTTTATATGTAACCCAGCTTTTTCACATGCTAGCAGGTATTTACTGCTTCATCTCAGTGTTCAACGTTTCAAACTTATTAGGACACCCAAGGGTGAAGAGCTGTCTACTGTGGTGGCAGCAGCTGGCACTCCGTGTGCTATTGTTTATGCCTGTTTTCATAGCAACCGTGTTGACAGAGCAGAAGAGGAAAAACATTCGCAAAGCCAACTGCAGGAGCTGGTCTTGGGCACAATAGTTGACGCTGCTTTTAATTTCCCAAGAGACAAGATGGGGTCTCTGATTTATATACCACGACATACATTTCCTCACCCAACCTGCAACTCTCGAAAGCTACCACATTAAAACATTATAGAACAGTAACACAAGGCCTGTTAAAAAAAAGTGAACTAGTATACCAATAGCACTAACTGCCCTAGAATACATCTTTACAGACATAAGTAACAGCTACCAGACTGTACAGCATGAAGTGACAGGATTGAGTACCACTGGCAGTTACCTGTTACCTACATAACCAGTCAGGCTAATACACAGTAGAAGACAAATGTTTTATAGGTGAACTAGACCTCCTTTAGTATAAAAGCTTTTCCAATGTTTATCTAAGATACTGTCAGCCTACATCTGCCTGCCAGCCACTACCTGCACAAGGGACAAGAAGCACAATACTCACTGCCCCAGAGAAATTTGAAAAGAGAAGTTTTACATCTGATCCAAAGCTTTCTCCTTTTTAAACTGCTCCTTCAAAAAAAGGAAAAAAAAAATCAATTTATTTTCCTCTGGTATTTACCAAAGTGGTCAAGTAAGATTAGGCAAACTGAGTAAGAAATCCAGAGGACGGCAAACAACAGTCTCTGCACAGCTTGAACAAGAGATTCACTTAGCAACCTTTATCTTCAAAGGCCTGCTTTTTCCCTGAACTGAGATCTTTGAAGGTTACAGCTGCCATAAACATCTGATTACAAAGCACAGTACTTCATCTTCAGATACTTTAAGCATATGAAAGTACCGAACAGTTTGTCTGGATTTCTCTTCACCAGTATTTTAACATTTAATATCTGTGTTCTTACAGAGTATCTGAAACTGAATACAACTTCACCAGCTAGAGGTGGATTCAGCTGACAGTAATTTTATTTATCCCATGTTCTAAGAAGCCTTATAGAGGACAAAGTTCCTCAACAATGTAAACTGTTTAAAAAAAAAGGTAAGAATTTAGTTTTCAGATTAAGCCAACACTTTTAAGGAACAATATCCAGAAAAGGCTAGTTCTGAAGACAAGTCCTTAAATGGATACCCTCCAAACAGTTTGGACACCATTTTTTTATTTCAAGTAACTGAAAAATGAAATGACTAGAGTTTAAAAACCACACAAGTGCAAGTTCTCCTTGGTTAGTCACTACTTCTTCATGCTGTCATCATAAACAAGTTTCAGCACTTCCTTTTATCTATCAAGGCCACCTTAAATAAGCCTTCTGTGATAAGGCTGCTTGTTCAGGTTGTTTTCACTCAGCCACATCTATCAATGATTTGCATAACTCAAATGTGTTATACAAATTAACTCCTCCTCCTCCACTTATATACCAGAACTTTTTTTAAACCTCATCAGAATGCAAATAGGAAAAATAATAATGGTAAATAAAGAACTACAGACTCAGCTAGCATATTTGAACCTGGTCAAATTCCACAAGACAAAACAGATTAAGCAGTGGCTCAGTATAAGATTCCAGAACTTTGAAAGAAACAAATGTAGTTGCCTCAAATCACACCTTTCTACTAAGGAGAGAAGGCAGACATTCACCACAACTCCTTGTACAGACCTCCTTAACCATAGTCTGAAGCTGAAATAAATCGCTTTGCAACTATTGGCTAAATCGTGTTGTCACACACATTCAGAAATATCCCAGTCTGTTTTAGTATCCCATCTAGACCAGATGATGGAAAGAACTACCACTAAGCTCTATTGTAATGTTCTTTATTTTATGGCTATTACTTCAGGCACCATCTGAAAAAGAAGTCTGCTTTAACAGACAAAAGCAAAACTAACATGGGCTCCTCACAGTAGTGAGGAAGCTGAACTTCACACTAACCTAAGCTATCCTCCAGAGTTTTAAAGAGAAGACAAACAGGTTCCTGGCAATTCACTAGTGCAAAATACTCCAGTTATCTGAAAGACATCCAACTGCAACTCACAAAAGTAAGCAACCTGTTGAAGCTGCAATTTATTCAGAACCTTGATCAATGCAACAGGTAGCAGAAGTTTCATCTTCTGACATTACTTTCTGCCACAGGGAAAATACTCTGCAAGTATCATTTAACGCGGGCAGCAAAGTATTTTTGCTAGAACCTGCATTGGTCCACATTATAGCAATGGAATTTCCATAGATGTAAAACTACTAGGGAGAAAAGATCAGGATCACATACCTAATGTCTCCCACTCTTCACCTAATTTAGGGAACCCTCATAAAATTGATTTTAGATGCATTTACTGAAGAACTGGCAGTTAATACAACCTCTCCTTTACATGCACTTAAAATCACATTTTATAACATGGAAAGTCACGAACACTTAGTAACTCCTGTTCAGTACTGTAATCTTATCTCCTAGAGACAGGTGAGTAAGTGGTCCTTTCTGTACAAAAAAAAAGGCATTATATATAGGACAGACTAAACCAGGAAGGAACATGCAGGTAGCAAAACAACTTTGGGAGCAACATAAAATTGTTGCAAGGACAAGTGACAGGTATAACTCACATTCCTCTAGATACTAGCAGTTCCTTAGAATTCAACAGCTTGCTAACAGTTCAAGTCCAATGTAACAGAGGCAATTATATTCATTATACTCACCGAATGCTTCCTTTGATCTACAAGTATCACATCCATTTAATATTAATAGAACTTCACTCCTTTGAAGGAGGGACTAAAGAGAAACCATTGCTAAAACCAGCATGCTTAAGAGCTCTTTGGCAACTCAGCTGTATCAAAGAAGCACGCTTTGAGAAATCAGCCATTTCTATCCATGCTGTTGGTGACCAACCTACAACATCATGCCTGAATGTGACAAGTCAGCCTACAGACAGGCTGAAGACAGCAAAAACCATTTGTAATAGCAGGCAGCACTTTGCTTTTCTGAAAGATTAAGAAGTGGAAAGGAGTACTATGAGAAGTGTTAGCATTTAACTTCAAGAGAGCAGTCAAAATAGTATTTATTTAAAAATAAACGCTACCCATAAAGGGGTTTATTTCCCAACAAGAATGTTTGAGAATTCCAGAACTCAAACAACTGCCACTGAAACTACTCAGTATTCAGCTGGTTGAGTTTCCACATCTCACGCTACACGGACTTAGAGATGCCTCAGTCTCTAGCTTTTCTCCTCAGTAGGAAACATTCAGAATTGAAGTACTGTTACCTGGTAGTCAACATATTTAATTTTGTAAGGAAGTAGTTTGAAACATCAAGAAAACCTGCAGAACTTTAAAGTCAAGTCCTCATTCGGATCCCCTCAATACATTCCACAAGCAAGCCTGACCACCCCATTCAAGAATGCTGAATATTAACTAAAATTTAAGAACTTGAACTCCTATTGAGGGGCCAGAAGCCAGGCCAAAAAGACATTAAGATTATGATGCTTGAATAGACTTGTAATTCTTGGATAGCTTTATGACTACAAATCAGAATCAGAGCAAAAGTTAATCAAAAGAAACAATTCTGTAGCTCTTTCTGCCTACCCGTACTAGTTAGCATACAGGCTGCAGCAAACTATAGATTATTTATCAAATATGCACATTCCATTCTTCCCCTTTACCTTCTTATTGCTATCTGGGCAAAGTTTTAAACTTAAGAAAAGTAAGCAATATCAGCAATATGCAAATTTAACATAAAAGCCAGTCTAGACATTAACAAAGTTAGTTAAGAAAAACAAAAGTAGGTTAACCCTGTAACTTAAAAGGTTCTTGTGCAACCCTGGTGAAGTCATTTAATTTTTCCATTTTGAAGACAAGCACAGGATTGCTTCTCTAGGCCAGTCCACATTGAGAAGGAAAACAAGGAGTAGGCAACCCTAACACTTCATAGCAATGGGATCTAATTAAGCGCTGAAACAAAAATAAAACATACTATTAACTTTAATAATTCCTTGTGACAATTCTGTATACTAAATGAGTAACAGTGGTTACGTGAGAACTATGTTTGACATGAACTTAAATAAAATGCAGCTCCACTAGTTCGTGATCTGTAGATGTCACACACTATTTTTCCTATCCATTTATAGGTCACATTTGGATTTGGAGCAGGCCACCGTCCATGCCTGTGGTCGGAGACAAATCGTTGCAACACCTCGACCCTCTTGTCTCCGGCGGAGCCTAACACGTGGGGAGCCACGTGGTGCGCCCAGGCCAAGGCCCCGCCGTTACC